>JWJB01010399.1:0-17434 GCA_000812895.1 Rutstroemia sydowiana
GACCTGATGTTTCTCGTGGCAGTGAGACTATGTGTCCCTACTCCGAAGAAGTTGCGAAATATACATACAAACAATATTCTTCAGGCATGGAGAATTCCCAATGCGGAAGTCTACTGCCGTGTCCAGTGCTGCAGCTTTAAATGACGTGCATATGTAAGGCCAAGAATGTTTGGGCAAAAATCCTGGTAACTGGATGGCTAAAGCGTGTTTATACGTGTACATTGCATACACTGCACTGCTTCGGAAAAGAATTTTTAAGCCGGTGGTGTAGTGGTACCAATACTGCTGCCGCAACGAAGAAGTTCTTGGACGCGGGAAAAACAATGAGTTGACCGCCAAATTCATGGAGGGCGGGATAAGGTCGCCATTCGACTAATTTAAGAGCAAGGCTGAGGAGGCAAATTATTGACTTGATGATTCAGAGGTCATTTGCATTAAAGATCCTCAACTGAAGGGTTGAACTCTAGGATAATCGGCTCGGAAAGGTACATTAGTACGGCCGACGTTGTACGACTGTCTCTAAAAGACTGGAACATGAACCTAGGATGAAGAAAAGCCGATATATAAAGTATATTTTAGTAGCTGTTCAACCATGAAAAGCGTTGAATAAACAGGGCAGATCATTCGAATACCGTTGTTGCTAACCAAAACTTAAATTGATATAACTTGTACGACTTTCAGGATAATAATTTTTTTAGCTCCAAGATCACACTGGATTCGCACAGTACAAGCTCAGTCCCGAGTTGCTTGAGGCCAAGATTCGATTTTCGGGATTGTTGAGGTGAGGTGCCCGATATGTGATAAGTTACCGGGCTCTTTAGAAATCCACCCAAAAACGTGATTAATTCCCACAATATGATTGTTTGACTACACTTTTTGGAAAGAGTGCAGCTGAGCTCATATCATATGTGTCTAGGATTTCCAAGCCGTGTATACTTGAGAAGTAATTGCTAATGCTTTTCTCCACGTCCGAGATACAGGATGCAGCATGCATACTTTACACAAAGATTTGGAGAACGTCACAATCACTATCATGATCCCAGCGTATTGAACTGTAAACACCGTACAAGATTGTTTGGAAAGTTTCCTCGTGTATCGATACATCCGCGATCGTATCAGAAAAAGCCCTGAAAGCTATAGGTTCCTAGTGCTGAAGGTAACATGGTAGATTATTAGCTTGCCTATATGGAGCTTCGGACAACGCCACAGCACCACTATGTGCCACCAATTGTAAGCAGGTACCCTTGAATGATGAGATAGATTTATTGGAGATAAATGAGGCCATGCCGTGATCCCGTAGATGCCTAAGGGAAAATCGTTGACTTCATAGTATTTGAAAGATGATTGGCGTCAACGGTATTCAATATTGATACTATACTCGTACCGATGTATGGGGCATAGTCAATAAACGAATTTTATACATTTCATTATTCAACTTCTATTTAATAAATAGATTTTATAAAGTTTCAATTCTCGAACCTCATTTAATAAATCAATTTGATGAATCTATAGAATTTCAATGTTCATCTACCAATGATTGTGTATGGTAATATAGGACAATCTATCTGGTAGGGCCATGGGCATACGAGTATGAAGTATTGATATGTACCGTAAGTCTAAGTCGTAGACGACAATATATACTTAACATCACTGCGCCCTCTATAATTTTAGTAATAGGTATAATTATATGAATTGTTGATGTTGCACAGCCTTGAGAAGTAGAGGAAATGTTGAGGAAATACCCTTAATATAGGGATGGTGTCATGCTGTTGGCAGTCAATGACACTACTCTACTAGCCAAAAGGTACCGGGTATACAAAAGGTCTCCTCGTGAAGCTCAATTTGATATATTTGAATTCGCGTAGCGGAACGTTCCATTAGATAAGGGCCCTGTCAAAATTTGGTGGCCGTTATAGGCCCTTGATATGTTTTGGTTAATTCACTTGAAATCGTAAGCCAATCAATTTTTGGTGGGTGACATCTCCCAAAGATCTTACTGCTTGATGAGGGGCATGACAATAAGAAAGTGGAGTGGCTCAGCGCGTGGCATTTGATCTCTTAATGGATTGTAAGCACCGAAAGAAATCCATTTTTGGTGGTATTGAGCGTTTGAAAAATAATTCTGGAGGATCAACCTTTTCTGCAAACGGCAGTAATGGGGGCTATTCTATGACTGAGCCACGAGCTGAGTCTCATGGTGATATCCGGATGAGAATATTAAGAAATTTGATTGATCTTTTGCCCCCGTCCCTTTATTCCTTCGATGGTTTAGGAATTTCATATTCCTCTTTCTAGTCCTGATTATTCCTTTTGGTGTCAGCAAACAAAAATAAGAGTTGTCAGTCAGCTCAGATCTCCCACATGGACATGATCTATTGGTTTAATGAAACCTCTTAACTTAAAAGTTCCCCTCAACGTAAGCTCACAGCCTCACACGTTTTTATTAGGCACATCCGTGGCGTATTTGGATGGGCAAACTCAATCTAGATTTACCACGTTCATACCCCGTGGTCCAAAGATTCAAATTACTGTATTCAGTATAACTTAACAATTCGGGGTAAATTGGCACGAGAAATCTTAAGAACTAAAAGTTGAAGATGTGATAGGCGTGCTGGGCGTACGTGTTCGCATTTTCACGTTTTCGTGGATGATACCTTATTTGATTATCTAGGGAGGACCTAGAAGGAAGGTACCGGTGTTTTGTAATAAAGGTTTTCGGGGCGGTTAAGGCTGTATTTGTTTAGTCTGTCCGATAGTTTTCTGCAACTCAAATTTTTCCGTCACTCATCACTCATTGATCATCATCATCACCATCACATCCTCAAACATTCTTTGCTTCTTGCTTCTTTATCCATAAAACCGAAAAGATTTGAGGGGCTTGAGAAGTTCTCAAGGATTATCCTAAGATCAATTGAAATCCAACCGTAGTTCCTGACTGAAGGGTTTATTTAATAAGAACAGCGTCTATCAAACAAGCGCCATGTGCCACACACAATTGATCTAATCACATTTTCATATCATTGATCAATTTTCTCGGTGATTTGTACCCGCAATGACACCGATAATGGATCAGAAAGCTTGCTTGTGCGTTTTCTCATATCGACTAGGGAGACATCAGATCTTACCTCCCCACAAACCCCAGGATGTATCTTGGCGTCATCAGCAGCACCTTTCACTTTGAATGTGATTGTTGTGTACCTAGGTACTAAGTAAACCTTTTATTTCAACATTTTTTTTGATCTATTTCATAATCAAAGTCCAATTAGTTCCGGTAATAGTATTGTAATAAACGTGCTTAGATGTTTACTTGACAGGGGTTACGGCGGATTAGCCCCCAACCTCCGATGACTTTTGATGCCCGTCTTTAGCATTATGCCGCACATGTGCAGCAGGCCCGAACCCCCAGATCAGTTCCTTTTACCAGGATACTCGGGGAACATGGGTTCGGGTAGACCTAGAACTAAGCTTAACGCTGCTTTGAAACAACGGCAGATAGATAAATATTCGAGTTCTCATATTAATTTGACGCCGAAAGACATAATGGGGTAGCTGCTAGATTACAAAAAAGCTTTACTTGGAAGAACAAATGAGCTGCCCTGATAGTTGAATAATGTAATCTCGGCTGAGCTGACCGTGCGCTATATACCTCCATATAATTCGGATGAATCTAATATTTAGTGGAGAACCTGTCAGGTACGGCACGGTACATGATCTGAGCTTTTCGATACAATACCCATACTGTACGATATTGAAAACACATCTTCATGATTCTGCTGAAAGCTAAAGAAAGTCTTCGATTATCTAGAAGGAATCAAAAATGAAATCTCGAATGCCCGAACATTCTTTCAGGTTGTACCATAACCACCAGCCATTATGATAACATGTCTCAGTGCGATAGGCTGTGCTCTCAACAACCGTTGAAAACATTCACTGTTGTAATACAAGACTAACTAACATCAACAATATCAATGTAAGGACTTTGAAGGGAAGGGCAATAATTTTGATACTTTTAAATTGGGTTGTTCATCTTAATTCAAGTAACCATGTACTCAGTCAGTATGCCAGTTAAGCCTATTATTTTCCCCCGCATGTGCTTTCTCAACGATTCAATGTTCAGCTCTTACTTCATATATCAAGTCGTAAAAAAGACAAGTATTGAAGTTTGAAAGATTTGTTATCCAGACCTAATCTAAAATATTGAATTTATAAAATTCCTTGTTCATTCACTACTCAAAATGGCATCGTTTGAAAAGGGCAGACTTGTGGGCATAGTGCGTGCATCGATAATCTAGATCCGTATATCTTTTTGTTACTAGGCACAAGTCTTTTTTGGCAGAAATCAAGGTCCGAAAAGAAAGCAAGTTACATACTGGCCACAACCCAAAGAATAGAATAAAAGTCCCCGGGAAGACAGATGGACCACGCTAAAAACATTTACTTGCCATGTATCATGTAGCTTTGCGAGACCTGCAGCATGCCTCACCAGACTATGGACTCGAGAAGCAACACATGATCCAGATATAGCATAGTATAGTACTTCGTAGAAAAGTGGCAATTATTGGTTGTGTGCCTGAAGTAAGCACAATACTTTCTACCATCCAATGATTTGGAAAGAGGTTCTGAAGGCGGCAGCATAGCTGACATCGAAGTCAAGAAAAGGGTATTTTGGCTTCTCAACGAAGACTTATCGAATCTTTCAGAACCAAGAACGAAATACAACGAGATATTGTGGTGTGAATTCTATATCGTACAATACAATACAATTACAATACACAGCGAAGCAATGAGGAAATACAAAACATTCCTTCGGATCTTTCAACTCGATTTTGTGACCTCACACAACGACTTGCATGCTACACGCTACACAGACAGATCGATTACCTACTTCTGCAAAGTAAAATAGCTGCGTCGGGACTCGGGGTACCTGTGCAGTACATATGGGGAACAATATGTAGAAGCTAATGCAAGAAAGTTCAAGGTTCTTCATCTGAAATCTGTGACTATGGAGTAGATGTAGAAGTAGTTCATTATCGGAAAATTGATATGATATGATATTCGTACGATGATATAAAGTTTCATGGGGGTCTTTCGGACGGGCAGATCATTTCTACATGCAATCTTTCTTTCAACTGCAAAACTGTTGGTCTTTGAAGGTTGCTGTACAAAAACGGATTCTTTTTGAGTTGTTCAACATGAAAGTTATTGTCTAAATGGGATTAGTGCCTGAACAGTCAGACATGGCTGTACGGGAAAACATGAACCTGCGAAAGTTAAACCTAGTCGTATTCCACGCTGCAATACAGGGGCAATTTGGGTTATTTCATTCGCACGCTCAACCACCCATATTTTCTAACCCATGGAATATGGGAATATGGTACACTACTCCGTACGGAGTATGGAGGACAGAGGGAATAGTGAATAATGCTGTTGATGACCGCTGTGGTGCAATTAGTCTCTTCTCCATATTAGATCCAGCCCTTCAAAAGTACCTCGGGGTTTAATTAAACAAAGTATTACCCAATTAGGCTTATCCTATCGAATTCTACCTAATCATCGCCCAATTATATTGAATAGATCGGATATGAATATGATATTCATAAATATTCCTCCTTAAGTACTAAAGCGAGCAACTTTGATGCTATCTCTTCTTCTTACCAAATTCCGGTATCTATCTACCTCCGACAGGATATTTTCAGATATTGCATATAATATCTAATATAGACCATCTATTCTAAGTACCCTAAGATACCCATCTGAGGAGGTCAATACACTCAGCGCACTCACAGATTAATTCAACTACTATTACATCGTGAGCCTTTTAATATTATAAAAATACCTTAGGTCTAACTTAAATCATCCATATAATTACCTAGCATAATCCACAAAATCAAATTTTAACAAAAAGTTTCTGCAGTCTTCTCCTTCTTCCACATCCGCGTGAAACAAACCCAGAAAATCAACGACGGCAAAAAAATAATCCAAATATAATATCCACAATCGGATCTGAGCCCTACCTATCTATCTTGAAAATCCATCCAGTACTACTGTACATGTCATCCCAATTCATCTCTATTCCTTCTTGGCTGGCCGTTGCCCGCAGCTTTACAATAACTAAATAGGTACCTTTACCTTGACCCTGTATACAAAGGGTAACCCACAAGTTCACAACCCACACCAGAACAAATCCACAATCCACATCTTGGCGACCATTTTGACCTACTGTCCGAATGTGCACTAAGCACTTTACACGCTCACCCGAAATAAAATACTTCTTAGCACCGAAGTACACTTGTTGATGAAGAAAGAGGCTTGCTTGACTGTACTTATATTTTACCTTACCTTAGCTTGGGTACAAAATCCCCAGTCTATTGTAACGTCTCTATATTTCTGTTACTGCACACAAGAACAGTCTACTTGCAGATAGAAGCCACCTTATTTTTTGTTTCTTCTTCTTAATTTGTTGAAAAAGAGAAGAGGGAATAGCTTTTATAGGAAAACATTCGAATAATATATTGTCAAACTGGCCCATTGTACCCGGACCCGAGACTGACCATATCTCAAACTGGATCGTCCACTGACCATCTTCCGGTATACTTCCTTGTTGCGTACGAACGAACGCATTTTCAACAGCACACCTTAAGAGAGAGTGTGTGTGAGAGAGGGAGAGCCATACAAGAGAGAAACTTCTCTCATATATTTCAATCATCCAAAGTTCATTTTTCTCAAAACAACGATATACATACATCTTCTTTCCTTTTCTTGATGTCATTTCGATCTCTACTTTACAGTATTACTACACACAGACTCTAGTTCTATATGATCGAAAAGGCCTGATCTCAAACAATTCGGATATTTAAATATATATAATTATTATTTATTATCATCTTTCATTTCAATTATAAAATTATACAAAGAGAAAAGATATCGGATTATTTTTATTACCTTTTCTACAATTTATTCACTCTTTTTTTCCAACAATTCAACTCCAGAAACAAGTACGAGTACCTGTACGTATAGTACTCTTCAAGGAAGTTCAAATCCCAAGTCCCACTAAAGAGATTTACGGGGCCACCGAGTCGAGTCTACTCCATATTATTTCAGTACGCGAGGACCCGAGCACCGCCCAAACCTACCCTACTAAATTCACTCGCTCTACTCTACTCCTCTCCCTTGCAGATACATTTAGTGACCTTTTTTTTTAAAGTCGATAATTATTCCATTATTATTATTATTTTACCCCCTCTCCCAAAGTCTCCGAATCTCGAATCATAATCCTCACGATAACCATATTTCCCTCATTTTACTCAATTTCCCATATATTTTGATTTAAAGAAGTACAAACAGATATATTTACATAATTCATCAATCTTTTGTGGGAAATAAGACAATTCTTTCTTTCAATTCTTATATTGAAAACTATCTATCCCTCAATCGCAATTGTGCGATCCTTGCGTTTCCTTTAGTCTTAAATTACGAGAAAATCCCCGCTGCTGCGACCTCGACCTAGAAACAAGAACGATAAGCAATCGAACAACCATTTTGCGACACATATAACCTCGAACACAATGGATTCACGTCCACCATCGACCAAATTGCCTGCTGGTTTGGCTGGTGTATTGAATGAACCTGAGGAGAATAGGGATTCCGCCTACTATTCAACCATGGATCCCTCTTCTAAGCGTAAGTGTTGAGTTTTCGCAACCTGCGCTTTGAACAATGGAGACAATAAAGACAATTTACTAATTCAAACCGGATTCACAGATAATTCGCAATTATCGAGCGGCGAAGCTATTATGACCCCTAATTCTATTTACCACTCATCCGGTACCGATATGAGTCCTTCACCTATCGCGAATCACATTGGTAGTCAACAAATTTCTCCCACATCTGGTGGCATGAGCGTTGCATCTATGGTCTCTCCGTCGAGTGAACAAGCTATGGCCGGCCAATTGAATAGACAATCGTATGGATCAGGCCTTGGAGCTCTTTCGATCAATGGAGATTCCCGACGAGAGAGTGTTGATTCGCGATTGGGACATAATTTTGGAGATTTGAGACTAAATTCACCGTATGCTAGCAACAATCAATCGACAACTTCAATCCAGAGCAGTCTTCAGCAACAGCGCAACCCAGGTACTGCGACTGACCGCTTGTCAAACCCTCGATTTTCAAATGGCTACCAGCCTCAACGCCTTCCCGAGCCACCAATGTCTCCTAAGAGTTCCATACCAAAGACTGCTCCGGCAATTACTGGTCCAGCTACAGGAAACATCGCACGCGCAGCAGAACCAACTAAAGGGCAGGCTTGGGCTTTCCCTGAAGAGGAGGTACATAGAATTCCATCAGCAACTCGACATCATCATCATGAGGATACGCCCATCAGAGCGGGTACTTCGTTCCTAGACTCGAGGCGCAGTAGCATTGCAGAATCTGTCGCAAGTAGCCAATTCACTACAGAGTCCCGCTTACCGGTCGGCCAACGTAGATTGGAAGATGGAATGCCGTCAGACTTCCGACTATCAAGAGCATCTTCCGAATTCCAAGCTCACCACCACCATTCCCTACAAACTCGTCAAATATCCGATCTACAATCCGAAGACGCCGATTCCCCAAATAACGGTCAACCTTACAGCAGAACTCCAGAACTTCGTGTAAGCCATAAACTTGCTGAACGGAAACGACGAACAGAGATGAAGGAATTGTTTGAAAATTTGAGAGATCTGATGCCTCAGGAGCGTGGCTCCAAGGCTAGCAAGTGGGAAATCCTGACCAAAGGTGAAGAAATTGAAATCATGTCTGTAGTCACCTGCTAAATATTTATAGCTATCGCGGAACATAATGCGCAAACTAAGCGTATCAACGAATTAACAGATAAGCTGTACAGTAGTCAGGTGGAGACCGAAAACTTGCGCCGAGAGAGTAATGTCATTCGTTTGGAGAACTCGCAACTTCGCAACGAACTCAACCAAATTGGAAGCAATAATCATCAACCGACTATGAATGGTTTCACCACAATTCCGCCCAACGGCGCATCTCACGTTGATATGAATCCATACCCAGATGCTTACGCTCCAAGGACTGCATATCAACGTAACGAACAACTTCCACCACTTCGTGGATTGTCTCAACCAGAAGCCATGAGCGGAATTCAATATCAAACAGAGGTTGGCCGTGCCAGTGGCTTCCGTGATCGTTTCTAGATTCTTCTGGAGAACTCGTTTTATGGTTCTACAGAGCTGATCGGTTGTCTTGGAACTTTCCAAGAATAACCCAACCTTTTTACAAGGCCTCAAATGTCTTTTGAGAACTTCGGGTAGAAGACTTTTTTTTTCACCCCCAAAAAAATCTTTTAAAAATTTTCACATACCGACTTCGCTTTAAATTCCCGCTAAATTTCGTCAATCCCTCGGAAGATTCGCCACCCAGCAAATATCCTCCCGACATTATAAAGTAGTCGGGTCTTGTGTCCTAATAGAAAAGTGGCTGGCGTCTACTTTACCTTTTTTCTCGTTGTTATTGGAGTTAATACTCTTTTCACTTTTATTTATTTTCTTCTCGGATACCTCACCGTGTTGGCATCACATAGCCGACATGGGACTTGTTTTTACAAAAAAGTGAAATGCACAATTTCTCGTGCGTAGGGGAGTTTTATGGGGGTTTGTTTTGCATTTCAAGGAAGGAGTGGAACCTGGGATTTGCGAATTTTATCTGAGTTAATATTCAGAAGGTATGGGTGAGGGGGGTGGCATACGGAGGGATGATATGAAAGAGGAAGAAAGGCGTTTTTGAATATACCCGCTCCCCCTCATGTTTTGGAAGACCGGCTTGTCTAGTACTATGTTCTCTAGGCTTAATCACTTGGAAGAAATTAAATGGGAAAGAAAGGCTTGGGAAATCCAGTGAATGAGATAGCACAAGAAACATTGCAGTTGCAAATGGAATGATGGATGGATGGATTGGGGATGGATGGATGGGGAAAGGATGGTCACTTTGGAAAGATAATGTAGTTAGGGATAAACGGAACCTTTGCACTTGGTCGATACATAACGAGATGATCGATTTTGGAATAGCTCGAGACAAATGTCTAATGTATGAAATATGAAATTATTTTTGATAAATACATCTTTTGGGGGGTTACTTGAAGCCCTTTTTGATCCAATGTTTTTTCCCTTACCTCACGGGGGATTAATAGGTGTTCATCTTATTGTGATTGTGCGAATGACAATCGCAAGGCGAGTATCGCGAAGGTAGTGTGTATACCCTCAAGATTTACAGTGTCTACATTCTCCCATTCTGGTGAAACCATCGTTCCTTGCTCTGGAGCTTGCTGTCTTATTTTCTCCTTATTCATTCTTCTACAGAATGCTCTATCATTTCTGATCCCAAGAATACGATGGCTGAACAGGTGCATTACTATATGGCTATATATAGTACAAGTCCACTCCGATGTTTTGTTCAGGGTGGAAACTTACACTTACCAATACTCTCTACATAATTACCATTTCCAATACTATATTTCTATTTCCAATTCAATATTTAGACTCCATTTCTAGATTTCCAATCCCACCCTATCTATCATCAGATAGAAAATTTCTATACAGTAAACAACAATAGAAATAGAATCATACTCCCCTAAATTAGAAAATGAGAAATACTAATCCATTAAGAATATAAAGAAAGGTCGAGGTCTAGACTTACTAGAATCTAGATATCTTGCCACCAAGAAATTATGATATTCATGGACATCAGTCAATCCTGTGAATTATGAGATGGAAAAAACTCAAAGGTAGATAAAGATAGGCAGAGGCGGGGGTACTTCACGCTACATACACATTAAAAGGTTAATGAAGAGGGAGATGCCCTGCTGAGAAGAAAGTTTATTTCGATTTACCAGGTATGGATTTATGGGATTTTCATGATGAAAGCATGTGCTTTTTGATCTGATCTGGTCTGATGTGCTTTTTTTTTCTCGATTGATGTAATCGATGTAACTAATGTAACGTGCAGATCAGAGCACGCACAGACTTTTGATGTTTCTGGATTTTTGGATTTTAGATTTCAATGATTCGGTGTTTGGACTCTGAAGTGCGAGTTTATGGGGTTTTGAAACGATGGAGATGCAGTGGCGTGAGAAAGGGGTGGGATGCCGTGTTGTGTTGTGGGTGGAGGGTTGGGTTTTTGGGTTTTTGGTGGCGAGATAAGTCGAGGGGCGATATGGTAAGTAAAGTTGGAGATCATATGTAGTGAGTGAGTGAATGTATAAGAAGTAAAAAATGTCTGGATGGCTGAGTGTAATGACTACAATATATAAAGGGGCTAATTCAGTCCCGGCAGTACGGTAAAACTAAGAAGTAACATAACTGAAGGTACTTGGATAACCTGTTCTGCTTCAAGATGCAATATCTATGAATTCAAATTTTAATTAATAGTTGTATAAATTCATTATTATAATTGATGAGTAAAGATTAATTGACATATAGACTGTTCGATTTTCAGATCCTCTTTTTGGATTGTGGTTGATGGATGATGGATGATAAAGGAGGGTGATCATCAAGCTTATTTGTAGATCGATATTGATATACGATGTACGAGAACCTCAAATTTAAATGGGCTGTGAGGAGCTGAAGAGCGGGGAAAATTGAACGATTGAACGAAATGGAGCGAAGTGGATCGGTCCAGTATCTATTGATTGATTAGATGGAGAAAGATATTTGATTGATATGTTTGATAGGATATTCGGTACACCACTTGATTATTGCTTTACGGCCCCTCTTGATTGTCGGGTGATGTGTTTCTTAGAGGATATAGTGTTTAGGATACCAGTGAGTTCGTTGGGAGTCGGGTTTGTGGCAAAGTGGCGGGATAGATTAATTGAATCTGTGAAATCGAAATGTAATGTATTATACTGGTTTGGATTGTGTAGGGTTTACGGTATCTGAGGCCATATCCAATATTGAGTAATAAGAGTACAGGATTCTCAATTATGCAAGCACATCTCCAGTCTACCCCACATCCCTGGACATCTCCCGTCGAAATGGTCAACTACAAACATCTTTTCATCCGAATACTGTAGGATTCATCTCATCCATCACAACCATCCATCACAATCGTTCATCCTTAACTATAAAATCAATATTATACAGCCTATACCAAGGACCAATATTCAGCTTCATATTCAATAAATTCAATCAAATCAATAAATAAATTACATCATTGATCAACAAAGTACAATATCTCAAAGTGGATCAACTCTTTATCTACGTACAGTATCATACTCCATTACTTCCGTAACTTGGCATAGATAAATAGATATCAAATTTATGCTTAATATACCTCCGAAACCTCTGGTTGATCCTACAGTACTCTAATATCCATCATGAAGGAGGCGAGAGAGGGTCCTGAAATTAGAGGGGCATAACGTTATTACATCTACACACCCTTTTTTCCCTGGGGATCCTAAACGAGAGGAGGGATGTTTTTCATACCCCTCTCTTTACTTTTGGGATTTTGATTCTTGTTTCTGACTCTTTTGTGGATTTTTCTTTATTGCTCCTGGAGTCCTGATTCATTTAACTCCTTTCTTCTAGTATTTGCTTTCGTTTCGTTTTGTTTTGTTTGGTCTGGAATCGTAAGAGGGGTCTAATGGAAGGGAGGGGTCAAATGAATAAGTGGGAAGAAAAAAGGATGATTTAATGTTATTTTTGGGATTTCATATTATGAAGTATGGTAGGTAGGTATAAAGTAAGTACTTATAAAAAGCAATTGCTTTCTCTTTTTCTTTCTTGTTTCTTTTTCGTTGTATACATTTTTGTATCCATTCACTCGTTTACTACATACATACTCATCACAATACGAGTATTTGTTCTTTTCATATATCCATCCATCCATACATTCGTTTATTGGTTCAGCAAAGGAAATCCGAAGAAATTCAAACGGAACAGAATATAAAACAGCCAATCCTATCCAATACAGACGAAACCTATTAAAAAGCATACACAATATACGAAAATGCAATTCTCATCATCATTAACATCGTCGACATCGACTACTATACTTCTTCCCTTCCTTCTTCTCCTAGGAAGTGCCTCCGCTTTCCCTACATCCATAGAGACAAGAACATGCCACTCCAGTCTTGTGTCTTATATCTCTCCCACTTGTTTGAAGACTTATATGAGTTGTTTGAGTTCGGCCGAGGCGACGACAAATACTTTGCAGATGACGGAATGGTATGTTCATTATAATGCTACTTTTCTTGTCCGACCTCTCTTGTTCTCGATTCCTAATCACTTTTTCCGCTTGCTGCTTTCATTTTTGTTTGCTTGATCTCTGCCACCTCCCTGCTGTATATACATACTCTTTCATCGGCTCTCTGGTCTTTAATTCCCAATGTCTGAACGAATCCCAGTGATTCAAATATCAGAAACAAACTTCTCAGTTCCCGAAGAATCAATATCAAAGTCTCACTCAACAATCTAAACCGTAGTATGAAGTAGACATACTATGAATATCTAAAAACAAAACTCGATATTCAAATTTAGTTCAACAATTCAATTGAATCTAAATCCCCAATCCCAGCCCCTATCCCTCTCACACTCCCTCACACTCTCTCTTTTATCACAACTAAAAATCCAAGAATATCACACGCATAAAAAACCAAACCAAACCAGAAAAGAACTAACACCAACCCCACAGCTCAATGGGTCTCTCCTCCTGCCAAACAGCAGCACTCCTCTCCTCTAGCAGCAACAACACCAGTACAAGCACCAGCACAAGCAGCAGCCCCATCGCCAGCGGGAGTGGCATTAGCATCCCCATCATAACCAACACCACGACATCCATCAGCACCTCCCCCTCCAGCGACCTCACCACCAAACCCCCAACCCTAAAAAAAGACTGCACCAAAACCAAACCCAAACCCAAACCGCACACCCATCGAAAACGCTACGCTACTCGTCTATCAACCAAATCCCATTCTTCACACCCCATTTCCCATATATCAACCCCCCGCTCATCCTCATCCATTCCTTACCAATTACCACGTTCCGACCCGGACATTGGAATTGAAATACAGAAACGAACACCAGTGGCAGATGCAGATATAGCAACTTCGTGCGCTGCATCTTCGTCTTGTATTAATACATATGATGATTGTTTAGGAGAAGCGGGAACTGATAAACAGGGGATTGAGGAGTGTTCGGTGCAGTTGGGTGGGTGTGATTTGGTGGGGGCTGGAGGTGCTACTACGGGGTGAAAGGAGTGAAGTTGGTGAGGGAGTGGAGGGGTAGAAGACTACTTTACTTTGCTGCTGCGGGAATTGTACATATAGAACTTCGTCCGGCTGGTACGGCTTTTTGTATTGGATGTTATTTCCTTTCGGGGTCCTGTATCATTAGACACTTCATTTCTTTCTTTTGGTAAAAGGGGTGGGCGGCGGTATTGGATTTCCCTTTTGACTACAAACACTTGGGTATCATTCATTGATCAATGATACTTATGTCATGTACCTTACTAAGAACTATCATAGAATAGACTGCATTCGATTCGCAATCAAAGTCCTACATACAGCACCAAAAGCTTCTTCCACTCCCTTGTTTCAAATTATTCTCAAAAGAACGACCAACTAAAATAAGGTACAATGCAGAAATTCATAATCTAGCAATACCCATTAGTAGACAACCATTCCAGAATCGCATCCCTATCTCTCCTCTTCATAGAAGCACGACCCCTAATAACATCATCCACAATCGCTAAAGTGCGATCGTAACCTCTGTTATCTTTATCCTTAAAGAAGTTACGAATCTCCTCGCTTACTTTCTCATCTGCGAAGTTTTTCAAACTGACTTTGATGAATCGATCAAAGACGACCATGTTTGCGGACCTGTGAAAAAGTTAGAGTCGATTATATTTTGGAAGTTGGCTGTATGAATTGTGGGATGTATTCATCAAGCACTTACAATTTCTCCTTGAGGGGATCGAAATTATCCTGGATGTATTGCCATAGTTGGTAGCGAGTCTTTGAATTGCTAGCTAGAGCAATGGCGCCTGTGTGCGTATCTTGAGTAGGGACCTCCTTGAAAAGGAATTCGAAGTAATCGGAGATAAGTTCTGGTGTTTGAATACGTCCCATTTCACGAAGAATAATCTCCTTTCCATCCACAGATGTGGTCTCATACCATTCCTTCTTGAGAGCATCGTATTCAGCCTTACCACCATATCGGATGGAGATGCCAAAAATGGCACCCCGAAGACTTGGGGCTATGACAGATCTATCTTTACCACTCATGTAAAGATCAAAGCGTCGTTTGGCCTCATCGATAATTCTAAAAGTTGTCAACATCTCTACTTCCGCAACCAGCTTGCAACACTTACTCTTTGTGGCCATTGATACCTGCTGATCGAATCAACAGAGGACGAAGGCGCGAAACCAAAAAGTCTTCACCAGCAGGCTGATCCCATCCGACTTTCTCTGCTGCAGAAGTGACCAATTTCAAGAGAAATGCCTTGATGCCAGTGGTTATTTGGGTTTCTTCGGAAAATACCGATTTCAGAGTGCCGCATGGTTCTAGGATCTTTGTCCATACAAAATAATCGGACTCGGTAGATAGCTTCTCAACGAAGGTCAAGAATGCCGTCATACTCGCCTCTCCGGATATTGCCAAATGTCCAGCATCGCCAATCAAACCTAGAAGGACAATAAGCTAGGATTCATCCAATTGACAGTAAGTAAGGCTCACCAATTTTATCAGATAGACTAAGGCGATCCAATTGCGTGCCTAGCTTGATAAGTCTAGCAGGGGGATAATTGACTCGATAGTATCCCGCATTGTCCGTGTTCAGCTTGTAGAATGAGTCGTCGATGCCTTTAATCGTCTCTTGTTTTTGGGTGAGAGAAAATTTAGTGATGCCTTGGGTTCCAGTTTTGCCTTGGAGATCCAATGGAACCCACCAGATGGTCTTGTCATCCTCAGGTTTTACGTCTCCGGTTGAAAGATATCGGTTTTGCTTAATGCTAATTTGCCCGGGTTCTTCTGTCACAGTTACAAGCGGATATCCAATTGTGCCAATCCATGTGTCCATCAATGCGTTTATATCCTCACCTGAAACTTTGCTTAATGCGGACCACAAGTCCTGGGTCGTTGCATTACCATAAGAATGAGTTTTCAGGTAGTTTGATACACCCTTGAGGAAGGTCTTTTGACCAAGATGAGTGGACAGCATTCGAATTACCGAAGATCCCTTCAGATAACTGATACTATCAAAGATCTGATCAACGTCCAGGGCATCTTTGACAGCAACGTGGATTGGATGGGAACTTCGCAAAGAGTCAAGGTTAAGTACTGTCTGCATGCCCTCGGCGATGAATTGTGGCCAAACATTCCAATCGGGATGAAAATGGTCTGTGGCCAACCAACCTACCCACGTCGCGAATCCTTCGTTGAGCCACAACTCACTCCACCAATCCATAGTAACTAGATTGCCAAACCATTGATGGGCAAGCTCATGAGCGACAACATACGCGACCCTGTTCTTGAATTTGATGTCTGACGTCTCTTCGTCGAAGAGTACAGCTGTTGTTCGATAGGTAACCTAAACTTATTAGTGATAGTCTGGACTATAGGAATGCATGCACTGACAAGACCCCAATTCTCCATGCTAAGGAATGGCAATGTCAGCAAGTTATATTATCAATTTTGTTCATTTAATTTGGCAGCCAAAAGGGTCTACATACGCTCCATGTGACTAGAAGATATGATTAGTACGAGTAAATGTAATCTGTATGATGGTAGATATAAGTGAGAAAGTGAGAACAACGCTTTGAGTAGCCAAAGCTGCTGCACCAGTGGATTCAACAAATCTGTCACCACTCAGAATTTTCCAATTTTCATAATTGATTCAGCGGCTAATCGATTCTTATGAAATCAAGTTGATTCATTATCTGCAACTTGAACATTATAGATTATAAATCTGAGTTTAGATAAACCAATATCAATTTTTTGGTTTAGAATTGGATATTGTTCTGTGATGACAGATTTATTGCATCCGCTGGTGGTGCTATATATGGATATTTCTGTGCGTGAAATAACAAGACTCACAAATTCATGAACTGCAAGAAGATCCGCCTTTGGGAGAGGATAATCTAAATCGAAACATTCAGAGAGAAAGTCGATGGTTTTTGGAGCATGCTCGAGAGCATATTGCGCTTGATGTATCAAGCCTCTGGTAGTATAGACCCTGACAGGTACGTATTTTCCATTGCATTTACGCTTTGTGAAATCTTCGATATATTCGAAATCCCCCATGGCCCAAGCGAGAAGATAAGTACTCATTACTGGTGTTCTCTCAAATTCCACAAACTGAAAGCCATCCTTTGAATCCCTGGTACCTTTCTCGGGCATATTACTCAGGACAACTTGGTCCTTAGGAGCTTCGATCT
>JWJB01010400.1:0-14093 GCA_000812895.1 Rutstroemia sydowiana
TGCAGACAGTGAGTACTTTATGGAGGGCTTTCCTCCTGGAGATGAAAACTATTATCTGCCCGAATCGACGCCAGCAGGACGATAAATGGTCTGGTATTCTACGAATTCGGGACATAAGTTCAAGTATGATCAGTAGCATACAAGACTTAGCAAGTTCATAGCTCTTCTTAGATCTCAATATTTTAGTATCAGTCATTTATAAGATGTAGATAATGTATTTTTTATCAAACAAATTAATATTTGAGACTGTGTCACTGAGATTGCAACGATGAATTTCTTAGGTTTGGCTTACGGTACCTGTCAGCACACCTTTCTCTTAGTCTTGTCGAATCATGTAACTTGTCCGACTCCAGAATATTAGAAGTAAATCAGTAACTAAATATGCACAGAAGAGTGATGAGCCAAGCATAGTTATTCAAAAATATCACCAGCTGGTGCGATAAATCTATCACCGCAACAAAACCCAATCCCATACAAGCTCTTCATATTACTTTATTAAAGTTCGGATGTTCAAGTAATTGTGTTCAAGCGTATATTCAGCTATCATTAAAATTGATTTTAAGATGTTTGTACGAACGTTAACTTTGTTATAAGTTTTTAAATTTCAAGTGGTCAAAAATATATAGCACCCCACCAATGCGTGATTAAAGCGAAAGGTTACCTATGAATTCAATATTGATCTCGTTCTCATATTTTGATTATAAACCCGGAATCTAGATTCATGAATTGTTTGTTTCCCTATCCATAGCACTTATGCTATCAATCAATGCTTAATCCAGTAGCGAGAAGAATCATAACACGGTATTAATACCTCCAGCTAAGCTTTGCGCCACCAAGCTACCGCTCAAGGAAGAGCCCCACGCAGCCGTTCATCTCGTATACTTTCTCTCCAGAATCCATAATAGTCTCCATCCATTCCATACTGGTGCCAGATAACTAACTATACACCATGTGTACACAATCCAGATAGCAGCCTAAGCTACGCCCCACGCCTACCAGCGTGTCTCTTTATTTCTATCGGCGGAGGCGGTACACTAGGCAACTCCAATCGCCTGATATTACGAGAAAAAATCTGCAACTGCTGCTCTAATTCAGGATTAGGTTCAAGGCCAGCGCTCTCCTGCATTTCATCCAGTGCTCGGCGTAGACTAGAAATTTGGAGTCGCAGAAGCCAGATGGTGGTAGGGATCAGATCTGGAGGAACGGGCTTGGATACGGGGGTCGAGAACGATTTGAACTGTGGCCAGATCTGTGGCCAGAGATATTGTACTTGCGGTTGCTCGGGAGGGTCATTATCGTAAATTGTGTAGATTGTAGTCGTGAACCATGATTTGATATAGGGCCATAGAGCTTGTCCTTGGGGTCGCTCTGGGGGATCATCATCATCATCCATTGTGTGACTGTAGTATTGGTTGTGGGAAATGGATAAGGCTGTTATGAATATGAATAATTTGCTTGATGAATCTGTAATGGTGACTTTAGTTGGTGACTGCAGTGGAGTACGGTTCAAAAATCATATGCTCATGCGAGTGCGCATGTAGTTGGGATTGTGATGATATGACTTCACGCAACCATACATGCCTTTGATAATTTCAAGCTGTAAAGATAAGAACCGAAAACATACAACGCTTTGATATCAAAATAGCCATCAAGCTTTTGTTTTCTAATTATAATAAAGAATAGGAGTACTACTAGTAATGCTTAGAACAAAGAACAATAATCAGAACATTCCATACAGTACAAAAATGGAATCATCCGGAACTAGGTTAAAATTTGTTCTACGCTTTATATCGCAATTGGATTGATTGCTCATGCGATTGATTCACGCGGTACCAACGTACTCATCACCTCCATTGTCGCTTCTGATATACTTCCACTTTTAAACAAAGACGATAAGCTATTGCCCAACATCAACTGATCTAGTAGAGTGAATGAGCAACCTTATAAATTGTAATGCAATCACAAAACATATGCCCAAGTCTTCAGAGAATTTCACATGACGTCAGAATTATACCTGGAAACCTGAGAGCGTGGTAGTAGTGGGAAGTGAGAAATAACATAAGCACAACCAACAGCCAGCTAAGGTGCCCAACTACCTACCACTTAATTTGGCAGCCACAATATCTGCGCCCAACCTGCAACATAAACTCATCACAACAATCAAGAGAAGCACTTGTAACTTTTAATAACATCTTCAAGATTTATAGTTTGAATTGTAAACCAGTACAATTCCAAAAACTCGCGCATCAGCTAGTACATAAAGGAATGAAATATATCAAATCTATCTAATCATTCTTTCCACCTAGGGTATCTCAAATAAACAGTCTATGAAAACATGAAATCGCAGTAAAATATCCTCCCAAAGTTCATACCATATCATCGTGCCATTCTTTGCCCAGCCTAACACAGTCCTTCATGAAAAACCAAAAAAAAGAAAAACAAACGAGAACGTGGGTAATGTTAAGTCCGTATCCAATCCATCATATCCATAATCAGTCCATCATAATTCGTGACCTGCTCCCCACACCCAATACTCGATTCCACTTAAGTAAAACCCGAGTTTTTTGGATCGTCACTTTGGTAGTTGTTTCTGTCACTCGTAGTAGACTCCCGTTTCGATTTAATCCTACGACGAATCTTCTCCCACATAGAAATTTTGTCACTCGTCGGTTTATTCCTACGGCGAATTGTCTCCCACACCACGAACGCCACGAACATAAGCGCCATCGACAGCCATGTAATTACCAGAAATTTCTTTCCCCTACTAGCAGTTATATTGATCTTATCGCCGAAGTCGTTGATAATATTCACAGCTTTATGTTGCAGGACGGTGACGATGATACTGCCGATAAGGAGCGCAAAGAAGGATATACCAGTCAAATTCCAGTTCAGTATGTTGACCCATTTGACCCATGTCTCCTTGCTGGTGAGCATTGCGGCAATTGAGCCGAGGATTGCCGAACCGGCAGCAGCGGCACCGATGGCGTAGAACACAAATGTGGCATCGAGCGCCGTGTTCAACCCGTTGAGACCTGTTTGGATGAGGCTATCAAAGCCAAGGTCGCTGAGGCTGATATGCAGAGGGCCAACATGCAGTTCGGAGTCTAGCTGTGTAGAGAGGTCAATGTGATCTGTTAGATTTATATTAGCTTTGAGTAATGAAATAACCTAAGGGGAGGGTAACATACACTGCGCTTTTTTCTTCGTGCAAGAAGTAACATTCAATTTTCCGCCCATGACAGTAGCATTCGTAGCATTCGGCAAGAACATGCCCTCACACATATCCATCATGTGGAGGGAATACCATTGCTTGATGCCTAGATCACTAGCAATTGAGTTCTCAAATTCCTGCAAGGCGTCACCGACGACCCCTTTGGGAAGACCGTCCAAGTTCAACGGTTCGCGACCGAGGATAACGGGGGCAGCTGTCTCCGAACGTCTAACTGCGGTGGTGAAGGTGGTCTTTACTCCACGGTCGAAGAGACTGGGGGCAGCTGTCTCCGAAGCCATGGTGGTGGTGGTTGTGGTCTCTACTACGCGTGCAAGGGTACCGGGGGCAGCTGTCTCCACTGCGGTGGTGATGGTGGTGGTGGCTTCTACTTCACGTTTGGGCAAGAGGCTTTTTGCAGCACCTACTGCATCACCCCCGACACTTGTTGCATCACCCCCGAGACTTGTTGCAAGACCTTTTCCACCACTTGCAGCACCCTTTGCAGCGGAAACTACATCCGAAGTAGCAGCTTCGGCTGCGCTTTTGACCCTGGAGGCCACCGCAGCTACGTCGGCCTCTATAGATTTGACGATGGGGTCTACACTGGCAGCTTTGGGAAGACCGAAAGCTGAAGTATCGATCTGTAACAATGTGTTAGTGACTGTGTTAATATACGGCGTCTGACGAACATACGATAATTATATGGTACTCCTCCATGAATCCACGTTTGCTACCAGCAAAGATGCATAGCATAGCAAGCACGAAGGCGACGATGGAGCAAACCAGCGTAATGGCAGGCCAAGGTCGCTCCCTAGTCTGCCTCATCCAGTTTTTATTCAGCTGTATCCCCATTTTTAAAATTGTAGGCTGTAAATTTGCAGACTTTACTCTCGAAACTAGTAGGTTGTAATTTTGTAAATGTATAAATGTATCTTATGAGTGTAAGTTGTTTTTATCAAGTATTATGTATATCTGTAGAATCACTTGATAGAGTGGAACAAACCACCAACTATATACCCCCAGAAGTACAAAGCAGACAATGCAATAAAGGTGTATAAATATTTTTAACTATTTTTTTGTCACCCAAAATAGAGGGTAAATCATAGAACAAACGGGTAGAAACTTATTATAAGAACAGCAAAGAAGTTACATATATAACCACAATGAAAAGAATGAATCATATTATTATCAACAATGACTAGACCTATGATAGATCATAAACCTTGACTCTGAGCAGCTCGCTCCACCTATACCAAATCACCATTAAACCAATAGAACCGGATAAAGAAAACCAGATATTGGACCTTGACATCTTCTCCACGACTCCCCTTGAAGCTAGCTATATCCCTACCAGAAGCTTCCTCATTTGTGGATATTGTAAACATAAGAGTTATGAAATTGAATTTCATTCGCAGCGAGCATTTTTATCCCATAACAGAAAGTTCCGGTACGTCATTAGATAGCGAAAGCTTGAAATGTATGGGTGATCACGACACGATGGCGAACGCTCCAGCCGAAAACCCTGAATACTGTAGGTGTTGTACAAGTAAGGTTAGGCGAAAAAAAAATCAATTTATATTGTAAGCCTCAGGCTGAACTAGGTACCAGGTACTTTTGTTGCGAAAACCTTACTGTAAATTTCAAATACCCTTACGGAATAAATAGGTACGTATCTTCAAAGACTGGGCTGGATTTTATTCAGGGTTCTCATAGCCACTCGTGCCACTTTGTAATGCTGACCAAGGAGACCCTAACAAAAACAAGTTTGTTTTGCATTTGCCCATGTAAGCTATTTCTCGTTCTATGAGCCTATAATCTTCCTTTCTAAATGTGTAACGCAAACCCGGCGGTAGTTGTAGTTTGTCCTTTGAAAGCGGCAATCTATCAGATGCCAAATACGGTGGTTCTATTCGCAATGTTTCATTGTCTCGCATCCTAATTTTAGTTGTCGTTGGTCTTGTCTTGAGATATTTTAGTATTCCTTGTAAACATATGGTTTACCACGATTCCCACATCTGGGTACCCATCGACACCAATCGATTAAAGAGCTCCTCCCGCAGTGCGATCGCGGTTAACTGTTTCTGGTTACCTTCCTTATCGACTATGAGGATACCATCTGCGATTTCACGCGAAGTTGCCCATCCGACTACGAGTTTCGTCTTCCAACCTAGACCACCGACCTTCTTAATCTCCTACAACATGCGTTAGTCTTTGGCCAATAACAAGCTCGAAGATGACGGTACCTTAATGTCTGCAATAGCAATAGAGAAAATCGGATCGATGTCTTCTCTCTCGGTTGTCCAACTCAACGCAGGTGTGGTTGCAGTGGCAGTAATATAAGCATGTCCCTTTTTACCCTTGTACCTTGAAGGGAAATCAATAGGACCGGCCGGATCATCTGGACCTGATTTTAGAACACCAAGACGATTCTTCGCGTGCTCTGCGCCTGCAGCAGCTTTCAGCCGATCGGTACCTAAGGCTGTTTCTACGCCTCCTTTGATAGTTCCCTTGAACGCAGCAAGGATGCGCTGACCCCTCTTCTTCGGTTTTGGTTGAGCGGCTTCGGTCGTGCCTACATTTGCGTCGGGGTGGATGGCGTCTGCCATTTCAGCATCAGAGACACCTTCTGGGGAGGTTAGTGATGAACAAGAATACGAATGATTGCCACTTACCCAGATGCTCGAGATCCTGGCCAGCGGTTGCATGGGCTACATCATCAGGAGGTAGCGAAGAAGATGGAGGTGGGGGCAGTGGAGCTTTGTTTGCTTCACCAATTCGCAGCAATGTGATTGTAAGTTGCGCGTTAGTAGGCACACCTTTAAGTAGCGTATTTCTGATTTCCAGTAGCTTCTCCCAATGTGGAAATTTACGATTGAGATACGATAATCCGCGCCAGATGAGCGGATCTGCGAAGAACCCGAAACCCACAAGCAAGCCAACCATTTTCAGAAGCATATACGAGCTGGTGAACATAGAGATCAGGAATAGAGGCGCGAGGCAAGCTGCTAGTTTGAGTCTTGGCTTCTCTTGTGGGAATGGCGGGGTAGGAGATAGAGCGTTTGCGAACCTCTCCCATCCATCGGAAATATCAGCGATCCCATGCATAATTGGCCGGGTTTTGGACCACATCGCTGCGGACATTGGTTCTTTTGTCTTATCATGAAGAGAGTTCTTATTGTCCCCAGCACTTCGATGCTTTGCATCCGCAGCCCCCATTGCCATGTTGGTTGGATCCGGTGCTGCATCTTCCAGCCCGCTCGCACCCTCTTGGTCTCCATGTGGATCTCCTTGAGGATGTTTACCAGCCGCACTACTGATCGCGATCGCGGTAAAGCTGTTTACGAAATTGGTTGCCTCCTGTTCGACCGCCTCTCCCTTGTGTTTCTCTGGAGCTCCAGTTAGGCTTGTATCATTACCTAGTACGCCGGCAGTTGGTTTCTTGACTCCTCCTGTCTTGCCGTCGATTAATGCAGGGGGTGCTGGGGGAAAGCAATAATCGCGGGATGGTGGCCAGGCTATCAGGACGATCATAAACGCCAGGATGGTCGGAACTAAGAAATCGATCGCCCAAGCCAGAAAGTACACGGAAGCAAAAGCAATCGTGCGATTCCTTTCTCTCCATGACCTCAATCGTGCAATATGCTTCCAGAACGATACCAAGCCCACGACAACCGTCATATAAAGTCTCTCAATATTTGCCCTCAATTTATCGGGTGAGAACTCCTCTTCATCTGCAATATTTAAATCCAAACCGCCCAGTGGTGGCTCTGGTAGTGATTTGACATGGTACATCTGTTTATTGAATCTGCGTAACAGAGTCCATAGCTCTTCATTTGGCAGACCTCCAACCAATGGTATGGGTATATCTTCTGGATCCTCATTCCATCCTAAATCTCGTACTTCCGTATGGCCGTGGTCGATTTGTGCCGCCCCCTTTTCTCCATGATCTGCGAATGCTAGAGCATGACTATCTGTAGGTATTTCTTCTGTGTGAGCTTCGACTTTCGTAGGTTCATCACGGTAGGCATCTGCAGGTCCTGTATTAGGGTTATTCAAGTTCAGAGGCTTGTCGTAACTGCGCGCTGCTTCGACGTTGCTAGATAGTTCGTGGTTTGGCGCGCCGCGATAAGGATCTGTCGGCACAGCGTTAGGGTTGTTTAAACTGGGAGTTTTTGCTGTGATCATTTTGCCAGCGATTGGAATAGAATTTCAATCATGAAATATAATTTATAATGAGTTGGAGCAAGGTTTTATATGAACCTTTGTATCATTGTATCAAAGGAATTTTGGAATTACGATATGTATTTTCATGAACGCATTGCGTCATAGAAATTGACTATAAACGCCTTCCGTATGTGATACCAGCTGAAGCTGAAAATTCAAGCTTGATTCACTTGATAGGTATGGTACTACTGAAGTGTTTGGATGGAATGTGAGTTTCTACCTTCTACCACAATCAAGTGCTTGGGTACTAAAAGAAATGACATAAGATGTTCATCTGATATCAATTCATCCGATATAAACATTTTATACCAGTATTTATGTCTGATGGTTAATTAAATCGTCTTATGATTTACAGCAAGCATCCACTAATCGCTAGGGACCGTTAGGCACCCGAATCCCCGCTCCCGCCCCCACCATTCATCTTGGACCAGAAACTTGATATAATGGCATTATTACCTTCTAAATCTACATATATCATGATTTTAAGATATGTCTATATTACTGATAATACATTCTAAATCAAGACCGACAATTGTATTTTATACTCATGGTGTTGCTACTGTAAAATATATATGCACCTTGGCTGCGGTCCCAAAAGCAGTTTAGTCTGCTGACAAGATCCCTACCCTTGAAAATGTGTAACTTCATCTCATGCCTTGACAACAGCCTCGCAATTGACAACCTCTTTCTACTTCACGAGATCTTGCACCAAAATGGAGTTACGGTATGGTTATTCTTATTTCTTTGCTCTCACTTAATGAATGCTAAGCAATTTCGCCAGGTCGCGCATTTGTCCTATCTTTGGATGCATGGCCGTATTCATGACAGTAGCCAGTCTCAAAAAACACGCTCTGGGAAAGCATCCTTTTCTGTTTGATCTTCAGGGAAATTATCGCTGTCATATGAGAATATGTAAACGCATTGACCAGAATTGGCCTTCTCTTGACGATTTATGGGGTCATATAGAGAATGCACATGATCTCGATACATATGAAGATTTAAAAAAGCGTATCGCGAGTGATTACGCCCAAACCGGGTTTCGACCATCCATTTTTGCTTCCCTGGATGAAATACGAAATATAGACGGTGATGAAAAGTCTAGTGCGACAAGGCAATATCATCATCCCCGATCTGAAAGGCCGTCTAATAAATCACCTCTGGCGCCAGCCTTTACGGTGAACGCAACTGCAAACTTGTCTCCTTTGAACTTGTCTCCACGAGGTCATGCTTTACAAAGGCGGTTCCAGGATGCAGAGAACGAATACGTGTCTCATTTATCCCTTTCCGAAAGCCCGTCTAGTAAATCACCTCTCACACCAACCTCACACGCAGCAGCGAGCCTGTCTCGACCAAACGATCTCTTTTTACAAAGACTCCAGACCGCAAAGACACAATATGCAAATGCAAACGCACCGTTTCCATGGTCTCTACCTACAGGCGAAAGATCACCAATTCGTCAAGGCTCTCCACTAAGTCCATCTGCTTCACGTGTGAATGATACCACTGCATCCTCTAAAAGGAATTCACTGATCAAATCTTTACCGAGAACATTCGATGATTTTGACTTCACGGCAGCAAGGGAAACCAAGCGTGTCTACCGCCAGCTGGCTGATATTCTTTCCGTTGAACCTGAACCGAGGATCACAATTGCAGCACTCCTTCATGCTGGAGAATCAGCAGCAAAACAATCAAACTTCCTCTTGAGAAACCTAGAGAGACCAGATCTTGCACTGCAAGAGTGGGTAAAGGCAAGAATCATAGTCCAAGATTATATACCTGACCATGCCGAGTACAATCTTTTTCGGGATGGGCCGCGTCACACGTGGTCAAGATACGAAAGCTTGCTAGATTGGGTAGCTATCGAAAAAGCAACATTTGATGAGGTCCAAAAGATCATCAGGAATAACAACTTCAGGAACTCAGACCACTCCATGGACCAAGCTCCGGATGCAGATGATCCTCCAATTATTTCGAGGAATTATGAGTTGCAAGAGAAATTCAGAATGTACGAAGAGGAAATAAGCAGTAATCCCCAAAAGCAATCAATGACCGATGGCAACCTTAATCTGTCTAGGCACTTTGAAGACACCCTTAATTACGATGTCACTGGTGATTATCCAGTTCTTGATAACGACAGCACAGGAAAATACCCAGCATCTCCAGAAATACGAGGATCAAACGAAAAGAAAGTCATTTTAGCCAAGAGTTCGGAAGTTTCATACTTTCTTGACTCTATAGCAATTTCAGAAGTTACTGGCGAGGGCATAGCGATTTCATATCCATGTCCTGATACAAACTGTCCCAACTACCGAACGTGTTATAAATCTCTGGATGATTTTGTGCAGCATTATAAAGAGGTACATGGCATTCATCTCGATATCAGCCGATACTCGACATTTTCACAAAAACGAGGATCTAATGAACAGGAAGTCAGTTTAGCCATGAATCCAGGAGTCCCCTCGCGCCTTGAATCTACAGCAAGTTCAGAAGATTCTGGGGGGGATATGGTGGCTTCATATCCATGTCATGTCCGGACCTGTCCCAACTACCGAACAGGTTACGAATCTCAGAACGATCTTATGCGACATTATGAAGAGGTACATGGTGAAAGTTATTATCTTTGCGATTACCCTTCATGTCAATCTCAAATTGGCACTGCGACATTGCCCAGTGGCAAGTTCAAATTCATGCATTCGGACTTTAGAGGTTCCAAAGATGCATACAAAAAACATCTGAATAACCTTCATTCGGAAGCTATCGGTATCAAAAGAGAAAGGTCCAATTCTGCAACGAAATCTCCATATATAGATAGAGCTGAAGTCAAATTATTCAGATGCCCTAGCTGTTTGAAGAAAGCAATCGTATCCTATGAGGGAGGTAAGAAGATTACATGCAAAGAATGCAAGACTGCTGATCAGTCTTCACGGGTTGTGGATTTGGCGGCTAGATTGGGCGTTGAAATTATTGGTTCCGACCTTCCTAGTAAAGGCGCAAACACAATAGTTGGGGGAGAATTAGTCCCGATACTTGCAGATACAGACGTTAAATGGCCAATGGCCCCGATGGTTAGTAAGCAACCTATCGGGGGAGAAATTGCAGATTTACCATTACCTGCGTTCCAATCAGCATACAGCTCAGATCTCGATCACCCAACAACTGATTCGCAAGCAGTGGTTGATTCTTCGTATACGATGGATTATAGCCATATAGAGTACATTAGTCACAAGACTGTTCCATTTGTTACTATCAAGCAATTAGGTCATGGCTCACTCGGGATCGTAGACGCTGTGCGACACGAAGGCTCTCAAGATGATATAATACTTGCTCGGAAAATAGTTCGGTTACCAAATATGACACGCAAAAAGTTGTTGCCCCTTATAAAACAAGAGGTTGCAGTCCTCAGAAGTCTTACTCATCAACACATTGTCAAAGTTATCAGTACATACGAAACCACCAAAGCTCCTCGGCAATTCGGAATTTTAATTACACCGGCTGGAGATGAAGATCTCAGTCACTTTCTCGATCGCGTGGGTGATAATGAGTTTCCCGAGGCAGATATCAATTTGCTTGGTGGGTGGCAATGCTGTCTTGCTTCAGCAATTGCATATATACATTCCAAGAATGTTCGACATAAGGACATTAAGCCCAGCAATATAATTTGCAAAGGCAATCAAGTTTACCTTACAGATTTTGGATCCGCACATCAATTCAGCATCGGCCTCACAAGTTCTACGGACGGACCTTTGGTTGGGATTACAAGGATGTACAGTGCACCCGAGGTAATTGCCAATGACCGCAGAGGTCGCCCAGCTGACATTTACTCGCTTGGGTGTGTCATCGCAGAAATGGCTACTGTGGCCAATAGACACACTATTGAAGATTTCCACGAATACAGGAGCGTACCAGTACCAGAAGAACCAGATAGAACAACATTTGTTTACCACGCTACGGCGCATAAAGTTGGACCATGGTTCAATGATTTGGAAGATACATGGATGGCATCACTTTTGGAGAAACTTCTTTGTGTGGATCAGAATCGACGCCTAACTGCCAGTGAGCTTGTTGATATTCTATCTGGGCACCACCGCCCTTCATCGTGCCCCTGTCAACAGTCCATACTGCCAAATGACAGCAATGTATACGGGGGAGTTGGTGCCATCATAAAAGGGGAGCATCCATCTCATGAAACAACTCTCGCCAACACTCTTTCGCAACCAACGGAAGAACAAAACAACGAACAACTCTTTTCATTGTCTGTAGCACAATATAACGGCTTGACTTCCCAGGAACCAACGGAAGAACAAACCAACGAACAAATCTTTTCATTGACTGCAGCACAATATAACGGCTTGACTTCCCAGAAACCAACGGAAGAACAAACCAACGAACAAATCTTTTCATTGACTGCAGCACAATATAACGGCTTGACTTCCCAGAAACCAACGGAAGAACAAACCAACGAACAAATCTTTTCATTGACTGCAGCACAACACATTCCTGGCTCGTTTGACGATGATTTGGATTTCACTGCGACGGTCGCAGCGGGTCTACAAGATACTGGATTTAACCCCGATTTGGTTATTGAGAATCCGGCTTTCAGAAAACGCGACTCACCGCCAGGTTCGAATGAATTTGGTTACCGCGCTCCATTTGCAGAGATATAGCCAAACCAACGAACAAATCTTTTCATTGACTGCAGCACAATAGAACGGCTTGACTTCCTAGAACTTCCTCGACAATGCTCCTAGAACAACATCAACTTCTCAAGGACGAAAAAGTCTCGGTGAATCACTTGCTGCTATCAATCTGGAACGCAGCAAGTGGACAAACAATTTCCTTTCACAAGTTCAGGATCCTCGGTAAGGAATGTCCTACTAAAGACCAGGGATAAATTTACCATGTTGGAAGAAATCCAGTCCTATCTCGATGATTGAGTGTTATTGATGTTGAATTCATCACATCCTTCTCGTCGCTTCTTTGCATCAGCAAGGTACTCACTTACCCTCTCTCTGGGCGTGAGAACCATCGTGTGAATGAAGCGGGAGTTATGAGCGGTCATTAAGTCATTGAGTCATTATGGGGTTTGACGGATTGAATGGGGTGTGGGATTTTTAGCTAGGTGAATGGCTGTATCAATTTTTGAAAAGGGGGATGGGTTAGGGAAGGACGAGGAAGAATGCAATCTCTTGCTCGTGATTGGTATCAAAGGATATATACGGGAAGTTTGGAAATATTGGATCAAAACACAGAGGATTGTATGTGTATGAAAGAGAAGGAACCATGGACTCTTCGACGTACCCAACAATTTTTAAGCACAGCATAAATACAGCATTAAACTCATGTATCAAAATTATATCTCAGAATCATATATATACAACCTTCAGCACGACCTAGAAATCCTACATTGAAAGCACGAACATCATACAAGAGTATAAACCAGAATCTCCAAATCCATCTACCCTTCCTTCCTTCCTTTCTTGCTTGCGCTCAATGTTGATTCCCCAATCAAAACATAATAAACATAACCTACTACTTCAATAATCCATTTAACACCAAGCTCAACTTCAATCTACAAATTGCTAGAATCTACTAACACAAGATAAACTTCAATATTATTCAAGCACACTCCGATACCTGATCGAGATCTCCTTCCTTCCTCCAAAGTTGACATGAGAATATGGAAACTGGGACTGAGCAATAGATCTAAGTAAGTAATGCGCAATTGCTTGATACGGCGGCAGAGATATGGAATAGCTTTAGAAGTTTAGAACCTTCAATTGCAGCATGGCTTAGTACGACACTTCATATCTTCTAGACGAATCTATTATACCCATCTTCAATCTAGAAGCTGTCACTATTTAGAATATTCCCTTTCTAACAATTACCAATTCTCACAATTTAAGTATAAGCTCTCACTATCTAAAAAGCATGATGGGTAAAGAAATATCTCACTGCAAATAATAATTATATATTTTATATACCCAAACAGGCAATTTACCCCACCCCCATTAGTTAAGTTAGTTTAGTTATCATATGATCTTTTTAGTAATTAAAGATTTTTTTTTTAGAGGGTTTAGAGGGTCATTTTTTAAATATGTGAATATGATTGGATTTGTTAGGGAAAATTTTCTATATAAATTTTTTAATAAATTTTTAATAATAATAACAATATTATATTTTTAATTTATAAAATCTAAATTAAAGGGATTTTTTTTTTTAATTTGCATTTTTTATTATTATATTATTTATATTATTATAAAAGTTATAGTTTTTAAAAAGAAAAATTGAATTTGATTGTATGTAAAATTTATAATTGTATTTTTATGTATAAATTTATTAGATTTTTTATTATATTTATTATAATTTTTTGGGAGCTGGTAAAAACACCTCCCCTTATCGTTAATTATACCGTGGTTATTATACCCCGGTGTAATTAGTGTTCGTGTCCACGAATCGTGCGTACACCACTAATATTTTGATTTTACCTAATAATACCTTTTGGTACACAAACTAATTAGATAGTTCTGATTTCAATGCTGTTGAGCTTATAATCACATCTTTTTTTGTTGTAAAGTTATTAATTGTTAAAGTTATAATATTGTTAGGTATGATGTTGTGGGGTAACTCTTGGTAATGAATATTACGATAAAATAACTTA
>JWJB01010401.1:0-21388 GCA_000812895.1 Rutstroemia sydowiana
AAAAGAGTATTTCCTGCTATCTTTTTTTTCTTTACCCCACGTCATCACTCATCACGGAACAATTACAGATTCCTCCTTGCCTTTGCTTGCCTGAACCTGGATAACACCCCACCACAAATTTTTCAATGGGTGCTCTTACAGCTCTCCTCCTACTCCCCTACCGAAGTGTCAAAGAATCTATTGAACGAGCATTGGAAAATCGCAAAACCTCTAAAAACAATAACAATACTCATAAATCAGGTGCAAAGAGTGCGCCCGTCAGCAGAGCTACAAGTTTAAAAGACAAAGACAACTTTACGAAGAAATCAATTCAAAGATCGCAATCATTGGGTGCAGAAGCTTCTATCGCTTCTGTTTCTGTACAAAAGCAATCACTGGTACAGGCACAAAGTCAAATTTTAGATCAAGTTCAACACCGAAAGGAACGCCCAACGCTTGTGGAAAAAGACAAAGTGTTGCAGGCTTCAATTCCCGTACCCGTTGCTGCGTAGGCGATAATTTTCTTATTGCTCCTGCTTCTTTTGCATTTTTCTTTCCTATATTTTCTACACGGTTTACTACCTTTTCAAGGGCTTTTGGAACAACAAAAGCAACAACGACTGAGAGGTTCTTACATAGCACATCCACACCCAGATCCACATCAGCTTCTTCAATCAAAAATAAGAGACTACCAAAGACGAACAAAATGGCGACAGACGAAGATTACATGGCTTTCCTCAACAAAGCCAACGAGGATCCATCGGCTGGCATTGCTCCGAAGACTCAAAGCAAGCATGAGTTCAAGACAATGGATGAAGATGTTGATGTCCCGGGTGTCTTGGTGAGAGCCACTAAAGATGCGTGGTATGTGAGTGATGCGGATGAGCCTTTTGTGGTTGTTGCGTTGAAGTTAGAGGGAGGGGGTATGCCGGACCAAGGTTTGTTTTATCCTCTTGTCGCTATTCCTGTTACTTGTCATCCCGTCAGGGTTACTTTCGGTACGAAACTAACATTTTTTTCTCTCTACAGAGACGTTTGCGAAGCTCATTGACCATCCTTCGCCCTCTTCCGCAGAAATCCAGATCATGGACATAGGCGAATGGGATCCAAGAGGAGAATACAAATCAGTGGTTGGTGCGGTAAGAGACGCTAGCAAGGGAAGTGACGTTCGAGTGTACAGGGTTCCTGGGGAGGGGAGCAGAGTCGAGTACTGGGTTGTGGGTGTTCAAGGAGGAAGACTGTTGGGTTGCAAGGCGTTGGGTGTGGAGAGTTAGATTGTATTTCTCAAACACGGGGATGGAATGGTTTGGTAAGGGTGGCATGGTTCTTCATGACCTGGGTTGGAGTTTGGAGTTTGGCGTTTTGATTTTTTTGATTTTGCATTATGATGGTGACGAACAAAAGAGTTATGACTGGCATGATCACATTTTCACTTTGGGTAGATGCAATTTTCTACATGCGATGTACATGAACGATACCATACCACTAGCTAGCTATTCAAATTGCGCAACTTGTTGCACTTTGGAAGGGAGGGCTTGCTGCATTATAAGGCAAAGTCTGGTGCATGCCTTCCGACTTGACTCGATGCCGTTCTGCGGTCTATGTTTCTTGGCACAGATTTTATCCTAAAGCACTGGGTAATAGGTATAGTCTCGTATACTGATCGAGTTACAACACCAAAGACACAATAACGAAGAAGCCAACATCCTGCCAAATTTCTAACCACAAGTTTTGTAGTACCTGGCCCTAGGAAGGGCATGTAAATCTTCCTTGCTTGTTACGGCTACCATGATTTTTGTTGCACATCTCATGATTCACCGGAACCCTTGAATTCACACATACAGCTTGTTCTATTTTTCTTGCACATCGGTCTCTTGAGATATTCACCAGTAGTACAGTATATGTACGTTACGGATATCATGCTTGCAATCAACACTTATTGCATATCTTTAGCATTCACCCGTTGTATCTCTACCTGTGTTGCTATGTCGCCATATAAATATCTGGAATTCTGCTTCATGCTTTACTGTAGGTCTAACGTATTCACTGATGTATGTGTTTTGCTCTTGGTTTCTACGGTATGTTGTTATGCTTGTCTCGATTCCTACGAATATGAATATTCGAGTCGTTTTACTATAATGTGTGGGTTCATTCCATTTGGCTGGTATTAACGAGGTGGAGATATTATTTTCGTGAGCATATTGTCTTTGAGGTTTGGTGGAAGTTGAGAAAGAAAATATACGCTTTGCTTTGCTTTTGACGTTTGCATATGCTGTCCTATGGCACTGTGTTATGCTATGTATGTATCTGGGTATGAATAGAGTTGTATTGTTCATTTGTATCTTGTTTCTATATGTATACTAGATATATATGTGAGGTTTATATGCTCTAACTAAATATTGCATCTATTGATCATTTTGTTCAGTAGGGTAGGGTAGGTGGTGCATTAACTACTTACCTACCAATTGCAGATCAGAATATCAAAGTCTAGGTATAGATAGTACAAGTTGGGGATGTTGTATGATAATTAGCATTTGTAACATGTACAGTCAGTCACTAATAGTAAGACCAATGGCTACTTCTACGCAGTACATATTCATTCATACCGAATGGTGTCTTGTGCATTGTGGATTGGCTGTATATCTGCGGATACACGAATTACCTTAACGGTCTCCTCCGTCTCTAGGAACTCTTGGAGTTTCATCGTATATCTTGGTCATCAGTCTTTCTGTCTGTGTTACATACTAAAGTATGATCTTTCAAATTGCCTGCTACTTGCTATTTGCCATTTCCCACTTAACCTTCTTAACATGACTCGCTTCCTTCCCCTCCCCTCTCTTTTCCAAAAGTCGACCCATATCCAAACAAGCTTCCCCTCGTCCTCCACACCCTATATATTCAAACTCTTGAAAACATTCTGTATGCCACTGTAGCTTTCCATGAATCTTTCGCAATAACCTATTCATTCTTTCAGACATATGATTTTATCACAACTAACAAGTATTGTAAGTGTGTGGATTCAGTACCTATCCAATATCATCTATATACGAAGCGGCCTATTAACTTCTATCTTTCCTATTATAATTGTATAGCTTGTAATTCAATCCACATAAACTATGTTAATATACAGAAGAGAAACCTCCAGCCAGCTTACTGAGGTTTTTTGAAGAAGGTGGTTGTATGATTTAAAGATCCACGCATTGAATTTTCCATATCTACCATTTTGCCATTTTTCTTTAGAAGAGGAGGTAGATATATTTATCATATACGATATCCTTCCAAATCCAGCTATCTTAACTTCGGTCTCTTAGGCATATGTATGTTTACGTGCCGCTGTATTAGACCACAAGTCAGAAAGAAAGTAAAAATGTAAGAAAAGGTATCATATATATGGAATCGAAGCTACCAGGAGGTGGCTATCCCATGATCAAGTTATAAGCTCAACAACCTATGCTCAGATGTAAAGAAAGGAAATATTTAGCAATTGAAGAGCTGTGATACGATGGTACAGTACCGTGTGCACGAGATCGGTAAGTACTGTATCTCATCTATCTCATGCATGATATACTATGTAACTATGCGTTGCAGTGGTTCGATGTGATGTGATGGTAGTATAGATGTGAAAGTTGTGGGGATTGGTCCTTTGCTAATTGTTGATTGATTCGTTGATTGATCCATTTATTTACATGCAAAACCGGTCGACTCAAACTCTGTGTTTCTTACGGGTGGCAATCAGCACCGCATCCAGCTCTATCCTATATACAATCCGGCAAGCTTACAAACACCCACCGAGGAAGATCACACTTGGTTCAACAGGTTGACCCCTTAGCTTCGTGTGGGTGGGATGGTATGGAGGGCGGGCATAATGAAGTTGATGACCGAAACTGAAATTTGTAATTATATAAATACCTGATTCCTTATGAGTAAGCAGGTTGGTTATTGAATTGGTGGTTCTTGAACATAATTTGGACATGGCATAACCTGAAGGCTTAAGCTTTACGATTTTCTTACTTGATAATTTGAGATTTTGAAGTTTCGAAGAAGATGAGGTTTGAATAGCATAGCATCGCCTCTTAAGAATCCCAATCCCACCCCCAAGATGGGGCCGCTGCACCTGGTAAGAAAAATCTTAATTCTCACCTAGAATGGGATTCTATACAGTTGGCGTGGACCGCTGAACATTTATGGCCTCATCTTGGAGTTTCCTCCCATTTGGTTGTTAGATAAAATGATATGTGAATATAGAATGGATGTACGAATGAGGGAGCAGAGCTGCAGCCTGCAGGTGCATATTATAAGATATTGAGGCGAGAGGAGTGATCTTGCGGTCAAAGAAGAGATTTATGTATATGAGCACTTGTCATTTTACCTTGTGTTGTGAACTTTCACACGTATGACGCAAAACTTCAAGTCAATTTGCTAACCTTGTACGAAGAGTTGCAGATTTATACTTCCAGCCAGAATTGTCAAGAGCGGTGTTCTCCAATTGAAGATTTATAGATGTTGAACAATCATATGTAATTTGATGGTGTCAATAACCTGACCATAAGTAGGCAACCTAAGAATTTGGAAGATTCTACAATTCAGTACTTCAACAGGACAGTCTCTCTCGCCAACTGTTGGTTTGTATTGGCGGGCACTTTCACCGCACTTCGTATATGAAACACCTTCGTATGTTTGAAATACACTGATGAAAAGACTCAGGATACAGCAATGATCCACATCCTAGTTTGGTAGACTATTTTGAAACAAATTTCGATCAGAGGTGAAGTCGAAATTGAAATCCGAGATGATATATATCCTTCCAATGTTAAATGAAATCAACGAAATCTCCACAGTTTGGAACTTCGTGATATAGCCTACACCAGTGAGAGAGAGAAGCATCTTCAAATTTAGATAAATATGAAGCGTAACTGTATGCTCATATCTAGGATCTAGGTAATGGTACCATATGATCCACAACAGTAAGTTGAAATGAAGACTTGAAGTTCATCATGACAGCAAACATTAATATATTTCGCCAAACAAAAAAAATTTAAATATGCATAAAGAATTAACATTTCGATATCTTATGAACCCCACCAAGAATGCTTGCTTCAATCAAAATGCTTCGAAGAAGTAAATTGTAAATTGTAATCTGCTGTAGATCCCCGAGTAATTATCCTTATCCTTCATAGAAAATAAGGTATAATCCTTGATTTGATGATATTCAACCTTATAGTAAGAATATTGATTCTCTGTCTATATCTGAAGTTTTAATGAAATAAAAATCTAGATAAGTCTATTTTTTCCTTATGGATGATTTGGAATCACACAGATCTCTTAGAGAACTGTGATTTTGATAGACATGACATGTTTAAAAACTTAAGAGTGAATAATACGGTATGATATATATCGTTACCAGTACCAGTACCATATAAGTAAGGGAAAGGAATGTCTCTCCATGTTATGTCGCGTTTTCTCTTAGGCGAATAGAGACATTATTACCTGATGTGTCAAAACTCAGATAAAGATGATTAATGACGATGATGATGATGATGATGATGATGATGATGATGACGATGATGTCGTGAATTGAATATGTATATATATACTGTTTTGTCTCTCCTCAAGTAATTCGTACAGTATATGAAGTATATTTAATATCAAGGTAGTAGATCTAGAAAAGAAAGAAGATGAAAAAAGTTCTAGATTTTCGGCTCTAACAACCTTCTTCCTTTTAACCCTTATAATTAAATCCTTCGGCACCGGTACTGTAGAACCAAAGGTAAAAAAAAGATACTAGCCTCTTTTTAATCTATACGGTGATAATTCCGTATCAAATACGAGCACTATATATATAATTTACAGATGAAGAAATTTATCGCGTGTAATCAATTTTTCTTTTATATACATACGAAATTTGAAAAAGATTAATGCGCAATTAAAGATGGTTGATCTATTTCATGCACATGTTGTATATATATCCAGCTTTTTGAATTCTTTTCCAAAATCCTTGATATATCTACAGTATCATACAGTACTCGTAAAATACAGTATACACCGTGGTGCATTGTGGATATACTCCGATAATCACCAAAAAAAGGGCTGTGTTGTAGCGATCTGCGTATTTAAAATGATTGAAGATTGATTTTAGAGTATAATTATGTATTCATAGATAAAGAGAAGGAAGGGTAAAAGCCCTAAATGAAGTATGATACTACTATATATACACCTTAATACCTTATACATCTACAGTAGCTACTCTACTTGATATCTTGAATTCTTGAAACTACTCACCAGTAGGTAGTGAAACTTTGAGATACGATAGATTCATAGATTCCGTAGAATATATGTATGAATGAGGTCATTACTCCTTCCTTCCTTGCTTACAGACCAAACTTGTCTTGCCCTTATTCCGTAGATCTAATTAAATCGGAAATATGCATGCAAAGCTCGGTGTCGTCTTCATCTTGCCTCAATAGAGTAAAGGCTAGCGGTTAAGAAGCGGGATTCGTACCAGGTACGATTTTTAAAAAAGTACCTAGTACATTCTAATTTCCTTGGCAAAAGGAGGGCTTCAGGAATCAGGGGTATTTATAGAAGTGGGCAGTACAGTAAGACCATGAGAAAATACAGTACAGTACAGCAAGTATTTCAATACTTAGACCAAGATAGATAAGCAGTGAGCAAAGCAATGAGCTCTCAGCACATATACCGGTAACCTATGAATCTTATAGTAACGCCCCAGGGTCCACTTGCCCTCCCTCCCCTTGTGTTTTAGTAGTGCCACTTAAAGTAGAGAAGGGGACGCGTCACCAACTCGTTCATATTGTTTTATGAAATGCTTCTGATAGTATATACGACTATAAGATAGCATTTATACAAATTGTGTTTAGAATTATACCAGTACAGTAGTAGAGGCAGCTTTTCTGAGAAGAGAAGAATTTATGAACGATATAATTACGAATTGGTCAGAACTCAAAATACTCACTGCCTCATACAAAAAAAAACTGGGAACAAAGTTTAAGAGAAAAACATCCAACCAAATGCAAAGTTAGAGAGTATCACCGGCCGGTATTTATATGTGCTGCTGATCTCGGGCGTAGTCAATTATATATATATATATATATAAACAGGATTGCCCTTGCATTGCCACTTCTAGTCGAGAATAGAAATGACTTCGAATAGACTTTTGGTATGAGGCTCAGCACTTCAGCTACCACCTTTCAACCTACTTACCCACCCACCAACCAGTACACAAGATATGATTGTCATAGAGTATGGGGTCAGAGAGTTGAGTGAGCCTCTTTCTATTTTGCCTTAAGATATCGGTGAAACAACTTCCCTCCCTCACTGCCCTCAAACATACTTGTTCGTGCTGTACATACATTTTATCCTTCCATAAACCCCATGGTTTTTATATGTTGTGTCCACTTACAATTAGCATCCGATGTGTACAATACAATACAGTACCTGATCTAATCATTCTCGTCCAAACTTCCAGATCATTATTTTTCATGCATTATTGATTAGACTTTGTAAAAGCCCCCTGTTCATCTCTTGTACTTGTACAAAATCTTTTTTAAATGTTAAGCTGGGATAGGACATTAGTAATTGAACATACTGTAAATATCAAATACCAGAGAGTACTGATATTTTATTATGGTAAGAGAATTGATTATTTAGATATTTGAACCCCTATTTGAAGAAAGAAGATGAAAAAGTATTATACTTAAAAGTTATACTCCGCATATAGTTCTTTTATACTCCATAGCCAATGATCTTTTGTATATCGCATTAACAATTTCCAATGGTTTGTATAAAATACTAAAATAATCCTAGTAAATCTTTCTTATTTGGTACTAATTTTTAATATTTTTTACTTACTTGGGACAACGTTGAACCTAATTTAAATTTTTATTTTTACTTTTTTTTGTCAGTTGAGAAAGTTATTTTTTTTTGGCCCGAATACAAGGTTGATTTCCTGCTGTATTATTGTATCCTGTAGTACCTAGCCCTAAAAATGGAAAAAAAGAATATATCAAAGAATTCGAGACAAATGTATGCGAAGCTAATAAACTACTGCATCAGCACTGTACTTGTAGTCTGTAACAAATTGCGCATTTCTTAAATCAGTGTCAGTGCCAGTCCCAGTGCCAGTGCTATCAAATCATCCAAATCAAAAAAAGAAAAGTAAACAAACCCAAACCCAAACCCAAACCATCTAAAGGTCTATGTCTATTCAATTTCTGCACCGTGCCACCAGTGTCCACAACTACCTATCTAACCTAGGGTTCAATTAACTATCCTATCCTATCCTATCCTATCCTATCCTAACCTATCCACCTCCACTGTTCCAGTGCCTCCACCCAACTTGTTACCTATAACGGATAAGGACGCCCATCTAAAAAAAAAATTACTAGGGGCAGTACCTACCTAAGTACCTAATTATTATCAACTTTCTTTCAAGTTCTTGTTCGCTCACCTCGCTCGTTCATTCCGTTCCTTGACTTTTATACTATAGTACGTACTGATTTACCTAACACTACTACATTTGTTTATTTTCCTATCTTCTTCTTAATCAACATTCAAAACAGTATAGAGAGAGAGAGAGGATATCAAAAAGTGACAATACTTTTCATAATTAAGTCTTACAATTGGTTTACTTACCAATTTGAAGTCTTCTTCATTATTTCATCGACATTCGTTTTCACCTTTCATCATATTCACTTGTTATAATCGTGCGGAAGGATTGCTTTGGATAACAACCTCCTTTCTTGGTAATTGCTTCTGGCCAATTTTTTCTAAACCAAGCTTCAACCATCATCCACTCTTCAGCAAGATAAATCTACGACATTCCGTAATTTGTGAGCAAAAACGGATCTCAGATTCGTCAATTCGATTGAATACAACGCGTTAGTTATTTTCAAAGATAATTTAATAATCGGCGTGTACTGGGTCTCACAACTCCTACACTACAGAATTCCTCGATAGATACATTCCAAACAATCAAAACACGACCTAAATACCACGACCACCGAGAACATCACAGATGCCAAGAATCGTTTAAAAAGTCAAGAGTCGAAACTTCTGAATACCGTCATTATGAACCATTCGTATGGTGGTGGCTCGGATCGACGCCCTCCACAGATCACCGTGAATTCGGGAGGTGGAGGGAGTTTTAATTCTAGCGACAGCCCGGCCTCTGCCTCTGATACAGGGACTCCAGGTACCTCGCGGAATCTGATACCTTTACCACTTTCACAACCTTCGGCCTCGCAACAATCAAGACTTCCCTCCCCTCAAGTCTATGGGTCTCCAGATGTTGCTCAATCGAGTGAAATGCTACTTCCTCCATCTAGGTCACGATCGGCGGCGAACAATAATAACCAATCATACTCAGATTACGCAATGCCATCCCCATCAGTATCGGGGTTTTCTTCGCGGAGAACAAGTTGGAGTTCGGAGGCTGGAAGCAGAGATAGTCGGATGGGTCCATTTGGCTCTCCCTTTGATGATCATTCAAGGACTTCCTCTAGAGCTGGGGATAGTGACGATGATGCTATCAACACGCAAACAGTATCAGAAAAATACAATATTATGCCTTCTGCAGGGTTACTACTGTTCCCAGAAGACGTAGAGAAGGACGATTACCTACACAACCCAGACCCAAATGATAAAGAGCCTAGGTGTGATATATGGAACCGAAGAGGTGCAACAAATCTCGGTGGCCTGGCACTAATTACTTTGGCCTGCGTGTGTTTATTTGTTCTATACCCAATTTTGTAGGTCTTCATACAGTAGTCTCAAACTACGCAAGCTAACCAGACCTAAGGACGTTCGCGCAGAAACTCATCGACCCTACAAATGGCGCCTGCGCAGCTTCAATAGATTGCTTATCGGACAGCGTAGCGCTTATGAAAAACCAACGAACGGGCCTAATAGATCCGGATACACCTTCAAGTGCTAAAACTAAAACTGCACAGGACGGAACAAAGTTAAATCTTGTGGTGAGTTTTAAAGCAGGCTTATGATGACAAACACTAAAATAAAACCCAGTTTTCTGACGAATTTAATACTGATGGACGAACCTTCTACGATGGCGACGATCCATTTTTCCAGGCCATGGATATGTGGTACGGATCTACCATGGATTTGGAATGGTACGACCCTGATGCTGTGTCGACTGGCAACGGTACTCTAAATATCAAATTTGATGCTTTCCAAAGTCACAACTTGAATTACCGCTCAGGAATGTTGCAATCATGGAATAAGCTGTGTTTTAAGGGCGGCCGTGTGGAAGCCAGTATTTCGCTGCCCGGGCGCGGAGATTGGCCCGGGTTCTGGCCTGGTTTTTGGTCCATGGGCAACTTGGCTAGACCGGGATATCAAGCTACTACCGAGGGGATGTGGCCGTACAGCTATGACGATGTCTGCGACGCAGGAATTACGGCGAATCAGAGTTCTTCTGATGGTATTAGTTGGCTCCCGGGCATGAAGTTACCAGCATGCACCTGCAAAAACCAAGACCATCCTTCCAGGGGAAATTCGCGTTCGGCGCCTGAAATGGATATGCTAGAAGCAACCAGTGCATTCATTGGTCCAGGGGCTTACGACAAGGGCACTGGAAGCGGTTCCCAGTCATACCAGATTGCACCTTTCGACATTTTCTATATGCCTGACTATGAATATACGGAGATTTATGACAATGAGGAGACCATGATCAACTCATATCGTGGAGCAAACTATCAACAGGCTATGTCTGGGCTTAGTTGGTTGAATAACGATTGGTACGACGGCAATGGTTATCAAACTTATGGCTATGAATACACTCCTGGAGCTGATGGGAAAATTGCATGGTTTATTGGTGATTCATACACATGGAAACTTGACCACCGTGCTATCAGGCCCAACGGTAACATTGGACAGCGTACCATACCCGAAGAGCCCATGGCCCTTGTCATGAACTTGGGAATGGGCGAGAGTTTCGCTACAATTTACATGCCGAATTTGAACACACTATTCCCAGCTACGATGCGCTTCGATTACATTCGGATATACCAAGAAGAAGGATCAGAGGCCATTACTTGTGATCCTGATGGTTATCCAACGACGGAGTATATTACCGCCCACCCGGAGCCTTATGTAAGTTCAAGATATATCACAATGCTACCATCAAGAAGTTGCTGACAAATTTAGGCAAATTATAATTTGACAACCTGGGCAGGTGCGGGCTACGATTGGCCCACCAACTCCTACGTGGATGGTTGCTGAACGTAGTCTTTTCTCTCTACAATACGAAAACCTTTTTGTATAAAGAACCTATCCCCTTTCTTCTCATACTCTTAAAAGCCGGATCAGATACCCAACGAGTTGCGGCACAAACACTGTGCGCCAAAGATATAGAAGGCGGTCAAATCAGGCGCCTGGAGTATTTCATTTTTATTTATTTCTCACCAATCGAATATTATAAAACGAGGCGGATCATTTGCTTTTAATCATGAAGCACATACATACACACATTGCATAGCGGACTCGGCGTATTTATTTCAGCATTGCGCAGGCTATTTAGTGTAGTTGTCCAGTCTATTGAACTACCTTTTTTCAAGCAGCATATCCTTGTCTACACCGAAGGAGTGCTTTTAAGAAAGCTTACACTGTACACAATAGCACTGTTTTCGAATCGCTCTTTTCTGATTCGAATTCTCAGGGATGACGAAAAGCACAAGATGCAGCATCTCTTTATTACACAGAATTCTGTCTTTAATTCATAGAAGTGCCTCGGGAATGGACTCTAGATGGGTTCTAAGAGGCAAAGGGGAGTCTGGGGAAGAAGAAGGAGATGATACATGACGGGATTGACTTTATTGACTAACTGACCTGACTGATTGGATCGATTTGGTTGGTTGGTTTTCTTTGGTTTGGTTTGTGGTTTGTACTTGGATGGGAGTAGGACCTTGACATGATTAGTTTTGGGACGATGGAATGGATGTATGGATGGACGCACTTATTAGTTAAATGGTGGTGGGGGCAAAGTACTTTTGCTTTACTTTTGCAGTAGTTGCTGTGGTTAAGGAGAGACGGGCCGGGGCAGGTCAAGATTAGAGGCTCCTGTTATGCCAGGAGGCATATTTTACTTGTAGCAGGTAGACAGGAAGGCGCATTTACTGATACCAATACCATGATAATGTAAACTTGAGAATGACCAGCTTTCAGTATATTGCATCATGTGTGAGATGCGCTCTTTGCCTTTCTCCTCTCCAAAAGTCTAAGTGTGATGTGTAGATGGAGGCGCTTTACTGAAGCCTTCGCAGCTCCGCCAAAAGTGGTCAATAAATGGATGGCAATATTTCAGCGAACTTGCCAAACTGCCCAAACTCAAACAATATACTGTATGTACTACGGGGTACTTCTACAAATCATTTACTCATTTATGTATATTTTCAAGGGCATCCGTTATTGGAATCATATATCTATCATACATACATTAAATTCAAGTACATGTACATGTATGTATACTGTACGCCAAGTCTTAACAACCAGGTGGGTATAACCTTGCGCATATATATGTGTGCGTGTGTACATACATAGCCATAACATTCATCGTCCTCGTTTAAGACTTGAATTCAGACTGCTCATGAACTTCATGATGTTCCGTCCCATGTATCTCCCCTTTCTCATTAATTTCTGCAGCTCTTCTCTCCAGATCGGCAGCATACCCAGCTTGATAAGCTGATTTATCTGTTCCGGGGACCTGTATTTGTGATTAGTATTTGTGTTTCAATCTTCATGTTCAGATAAACAGGTCAACTCACAATAAAAGGCGCATTAGTGAATAAATAGTTCATCTCTTCGAGAGGCAACCTCGCCGTCTCGGGCATAAACATGTAGAAAAATACGGCATTGGTGAAATTGCACACCACGAATAGGATATAGTATCGATAACCGATGTTGGTCATGGCGGTATCGGTGACTTGACCAATTAGGGTGTTGAAGGCGAAGGAGACCATGGTTGCTATTGATACACCCTTGGAGCGCGTGCGGGTGTCGAAGATTTCGGAGGGGATTACCCATGATAGGGGACCGCAGGTTGCGCTGAAGGAGAAGTTGTAGAGCCAGGTCCTGTAGTGGGTGGTGATTAGTAGGGATTTTTGGTGGTGGTTGAGAAAGAGCAAACTTAAGGGGAAAATGAAAAGTAAAAAGGAAAGAGTGAGAGAGGAACGTACATTAGAATGAAACCCCAGGCTGCAGATGAATTATTGTATGATCCGGGTGGAAACTCAGCCGTGAGTACGGTTGCAACAATGAAAAATACCATATTGGCAAGATTACCACAAATTAGCGGCCATCTTCGTCCCAATCTATCGATGAATAATACGCAACACGCCTCTCCAACCAACGCAATCACATTATTGATAGCCTGGTATTTCAACGCATCACTACCCTCAATTCCAATCTGCTTAAAAATGGTAACTGAATAGTATTGAATAGCCGAAACTCCAGTCATCTGAATGGAAGCTTGTAAAGCGCACGCGAGAAATAAACGTCGGAAGGACGATCGGTTGGTGAAGAGCTCCGCATAGGATTTGGCCTCGTGTTCGTGTTCATAGGTAATGCTGTCTTGGATTTGATCGAACTCGGCACGTACCCACGCATCTTCTTGGTTGTCGTTGGCGTGTAGACGTGCGAGCGTTTTAAGACCGAGTTCCGGGCGTCCGTGATCGATGAGCCAGCGGGGGGATTCGGGAAAGAGGAAAATCAGAGCGGCGAGAATGATGGCCGGAAGCATTTGCAGACCGAGAGGAAGACGCCATTGCGCGGATGTTTTTAGTCCGATAAAGGTACCGTAACTGATCCATCCAGCGGCAAGAGAACCAATACCTAACATGAACTGTTGTAATGAGGTGATGCGACCTCGAATGCTAGGATGGGCAATTTCAGCTTGGTAGAGAGGGATGATCATGACGAGGAAGCCAACCTAAAACATTGGGTGATTAGTGATGTCCATTGAGTCGTGGGGGTGAGCAAGGCAAGAAGTGGTGAGATCAAACCCCCGTCGGAACGTGATGCTCGAACGGTAATCATGCACGCCATAAAATATAAAAGGTACTGTACTTACACCGAGACCAGCAATCCATCTACCCGCCCATAACATATGGATCGTTTGAGCACCAGTTTGTAGACCACCTCCAAGAATGAAAATGATACACCCGAAAAATATAGTCCATCTTCGACCTAGCCTATCACCAAAAGGACCTGCTAGACCCGCGCCGCAAAACGCGCCACCGGTAAAGAATGAGACTACAATGCCACTGTGTGAAAGAGACCAATTAGCTTAATTTTGTCAAATGCGTTTCTGGGAGAGACAGAAGATCCATACGTTTGTGTGCTGGTCGGATTGAACTTCGAGATAAATGTATCGCTTGCTACGACTTCTGCAATAACACCTAGAAAAGAGTTCTGTTAGAAAACGAACTATTTTGAGTTGGGAGATTCGCTTCGAATTCCGTACCTAAATCATAACCATATAGAATCGAACCTACGGAGGCAAAAACACCTACGAGGAACTAATAGCATTGTAAGTAAATCACAAAGATGAATGTGATTTCTCATAGGTAGCGATTCCTTACCTGATACACTTTCGGAGTAAATACTCCCATGATTGCAACTCGACACTCTTAGACGTAATAAAATCACAGTTTCTAGAAGGAGCGGCAAAATAGGCACAAGTATTTCTGAACAATTGCAAGGGAGAAAGAGAGATATGATTGACAAAACCGATTCTTGCATATCGCGCAGAGAACTATCACATCTTATATATATACATACTTAGCGCCAGATGGCAAATCGCCAACCTCGTAAATAAATAAAAATCAGATCAGATCAGATCAGTCAAGCGCATACATCGTACATGCACACCAATCCAACCATAAGTAAGACGCGTTGCTTCGGAAATATCTACAGCACTCCCATGGGGATTACAATATTCCAATTTCTCAAACCCTCGACCCAACATTTGCGGGGAATCGGGGGTGGATCTATCTGGGGATCCCCGCGCGCATGTATGAAGATGGATGGATTGATAACGTCGCGCGCTCACTAAACAGCTCGAATCCATTACAAAGGTAATGTGATTCGTTGGGTTTTGATGGCTGTGTTCACATTTGACAGGGGATGTCGGAGCTGTATTCCTACATTTCGGTACGCTTGCATATCTTTTCCAATCTTGGGCGATGCGCTCAATGGTAAGAAATATTGCGGTGCGGAGATACTGTATAGAGAACTAGTTCGTAGCCCACTTATGGTATGTCTCTGGTGTATGTGCAGTGTGCAGTCAGTTTGCAGCTTGAGTTTGCTTTACCTAGAGTAGAGTACCAGTAGAGTACCAGTAAAGAATGAGCTTGCTTTGGAGCATCGTTCGTTGGTAGGGTTACGTATGTTTAGGACATGGGGGGAAAGGTGGGTGGCATGGTGGATACGCAATGGTTTCCTAGCGCTGTGGGGGGACTAAGGAAACACCGTTCGCTTGATTTTCACGGCTTGAGATTTTCCCCCACTCACATCAACTCGCTTGAATATCCATCGCGCTTGCAAGGTCACCTGTTATTCCGCTCCGCTGTGTCATGGTTGGAGGATTAATTGATATGCGCACCAATCGGTAGAGGAGGCGGCAAGGAAAAGAGGAATGCAAATACGCAGGATTGGTGTAGAATGATAGAATCATGTGCGTGCGTAGCTTTTGGTCCAGTGTAATGGTATTGTTGTGGGTAACCTTAAAACCCAATGGAAAATGGGGATTGTGAAGAGATCATGTGCGGGGAGCTACACGCCGTACAAGATGGTTCGATGCTCTTTCCTGCCGTGGGGTGATTTTCATTACTTGTTTTTATCTTTTTGCCTTTTTACGTTTGAGACACAGCCAGTCAAGGATTATTTTCCAAGTTGTAGGGCGACAAGATGACGACTTTCACAAGGATTCCGAGTGAGGAGACGCCCGAGATTAGTGTTGATGTTTCGAGAAGATTGTCGAAAGTTGGTATGTTTATATCTGCTTGACATGAAGTATTCGTGCTGATAATATCCAACAGACCCTATGATATATGGAGGTTTCATGGAGTAAGCATTACAACCGCCTCATGATTTCTTTGCTCCAGAAAACCCAAACTTTTTCTGGAGAGTATTTAACTGCTAGAAAAGAGGATGTTGACAACCATGAAGAGATCCCCAGTGGGATTATTCCAGCATGTCTAAACGCCCGCTTTCACAGGTTTTCTTCCTCTTCCTAAAATAGAACACACTCATGGGTTCATGGGAATTCTGGCGTATATCTCTCTCAACACCCGAGGGATTTCTTCAAATCCCACTCGGCCCCCAATTTGACAAGCTAGTTTGCCATGCCAAACGCCTGTAAGATCGTTTGATGGGTGTAACCTGCTGACACGAGTTTAGACATATGGGCCGATGCATATACGGAGGAATCTACGATCCAGGCAACCCCCTTTCCGACAGCAACGGTTATCGAACCGATGTACTCACAGCTCTCCGCGATCTTGACATCCCCGTGATCCGCTACCCAGGCGGAAACTTCTGTGCCACATACCACTGGCAAGATGGTATCGGGCCCAAGGACAAGCGCCCTGCACGTCCCGAACTCGCTTGGCTAGGAACAGAGACCAATGAATTTGGTATGTCATCTTGACTTTACCTGTAAAGGAGACATGTGAGCTAATATCATGTAGGTACCGATGAGTTTATGCATTACCTCAGCGTTCTCTCAGAAGGAAAAGAGAAGCGAGTTGAGCCTTACTTCTGTCTCAATTTCGGAACAGGAACATTGGACGAAGCGCTAGCTTGGGTTGAGTATTGTAATGGAACGAGAAACACGCATTGGGCCAACTTGAGGCGGAAACACGGTCACGAGGAGCCTTACAATGTCAAATATTGGGCATTAGGTAACGAAGTATGGGGACCATGGCAAGTAGGCCAGATGAACGCCGAAGACTAGTAAGTCCAGCAATATCCATCCCCATTTTCGATTTCGAAGACTGTATAACTAAACGATAGCCAAAAGCGCCAAACAAGCACTCCAATGGGCTAAAGCACTGCATCTCCTGGATCCCAGCCTGCAATTAATCCTCTGTGGTGAAACCGGTCTCTCTCCATGGGATCTTACCGTTCTCCTCCCCAACATCCAACACATCACTATGCACAGCATCCACATCTACACCACATCGAACACACACATCCCCAATGCACTCGCGCCCCTACAAGCCGAGCTAGCCATCGAATCCACCGCACACCTCATTCAAATCGCACGCATCCAAGCGAAAATCCCGCCCTCGGTCCCCGTCCCCACCATCTGTTTCGACGAATGGAACGTATGGGATCCATTACGTGCACCTGGTGAAGAAGGCGCCGAGGAGAAATACAACCTCAGTGATGCACTCGCCGTTAGCGTATGGTTGAATGTATTTATTCGGCAGAGTAAGTACATGGGGATGGCGAATTTAGCGCAAAGCGTGAATGTGATTAGTCCGTTGATGACGAGCAAGAAGGGAATTACGAAGCAGACGACTTGGTGGCCGTTGTGGTTGTTTAGTCGGTATATGCGCGGATGGACGCTTGGAGTTCATGTGAGAGGGGAGGCGTACGATGGAGGTTTGGAGCCTAGATGGTTGGGGAGTGTGGTTGCTGGGCAGGGGGGAGCTAGTTGGTTGGATGTGAGTGCGTGTGTGGATGCGGATGGGTGGGTTAGTTTGGTAGTGGTGAATGTTAGTGAGGAGAGGGGATTTGAAGCGGATTTGAAGGGTGTGGTGGGTGAGGTGGAGGTTTTTACTATTACGGGAAGTAATGTGAAAGTGGTGAATACGGAGGAGAAGGAGGAGGTTGGGATTAAGGAGAGTAAATGGGATGGGAAAGGCAAATATGATTTTGCGAAGCACTCGATGACAATGTTAAGGTGGGCAACTGGGGAAAATGTTCATGAGGTGAAGGTATCGGAGGGTGAACGATTAGATACTCGGAAATTGGCTTGGGCTGGGGATCGGGAGCTTGAAAAGGCCTAATTGATCATTATTTTAGTATCGTTGAATGCTCCTGGCAATTCACTCGGCTTGCAAATATACTATTAAAATAATCTATCAAGAGGGGATAATTTTGATATTTGTGACTTTAATGAATATGCGCTGTGTAGTCGTCATTCTGGGATTTCCCCGGCCCCAACGCTCCCTCACAGGCTCATACCCATGCTCTCTCTATACCCGAGAATAACCATCATGAACAACCGCTCTTAGCATGATTGAAAGATATTAAATCCTCATAAAATCATTATATACCGTCATCTGATGCGGCCCGCCGTTTCATCAAACCCATATATATATATAATACAATCTACCCAAGTCACCCGCCGTCATATATTCATTAAGTTCGATTGATTATCTGCTGGCTCCTATTTCTAGAGAGGTTTCACTGTCACTCGCCATCAATCTCGTCGTCGAACGGAATCTGTCGAGTGGGATGACAGCGGTAGATGGTCGTGTGAGGGTTTCGGTTTCGGAGTACGAGGGAGGCCCTAGAGGTGGTCGTTCTGCCACCGATGTGCTTTGACTGATGGGCTCTAATTCGAATTCTTGACTTTGTCCAACTATAGCAGCCATAGGCATTGTTGGGATTCTTAGATTAGTATCCCCTTCTGTATTATTTTGGCTCTCTGAAGTCGTGCTCACTGACGATGTGGGTTCTGGTGGTTCTCTCGTTTGTGCATTGTCCATGGGCGCCGGCGGCACAATGTTGATATGTATGTCTTCACTCCTCAAACTCGGCGGTTTACCTCCCTCTACATAGGCCGGCGGAGCCTCACCTCTCTCATCCAAACCCTCCACCGGTTCATGTCCGGCACCAGGACTAACTGTGTTCATACCAGAGAGCCCAATTCCTACTCTTCTCGGCCCGTATCTCTGTCTGAATTCCGAGAAGGATTGCACGTCGCGTGCTAGAGCACTTTGACCATTGTTTTGTTGGATTAGGGCCTGTTTCCTTCTGTGGCGGGATACAAGAAATACCAAAAAGAATACGCCTGCGACAACGACACCGATTATTACAAAATAGTAATTGAAGATATGATTAGAAGCATCCTGTTGATCATTTTGCGGAACAGAGCTTTGTGCGGCGTGTACTGGATAAGACACAGTAGGCTTTGTGGTCAATGTTGTGGAAGGTGTTGGAGAAGTTACGAAGGATGTTGGCATTGGCGAAGTAACTTGAGCGTGTGAGTTTTGGGTAAAGATTATGGATAGGTAGAGGAGGGAGGAGGAAAGAGTTTGAGGATTGTGCTGGGAGGCATGGTTTCTTTGAAGCCTCAAACCCATATCATTATATAAAATATATAAAAGCTGTTGGTAATAAGATGATCGTCATGACAGCTCCTAAACAGGAAGCAGTACTAGTACTAGTACAAGTAATAGTGGCGGTGCGCGGTATAAAAATCAATTCCCGCAACAACCCCTCTTTTCATGTGTGCACGAGTTTCTCACACAATTGGCACACTTAAGACGTATTAGAAGAAGATAGTTGATAGAAGGTTTCAGATTCATCCGAGGATGGGATATGAAGAGATGAATCAAAAGCAAAAGTAGACTTAAGTACCGATGCGGTAGCTAGTAATGATGGTTGGTGGTAGTGACTCGTGAGTGAGCACATTCAAGATAACCAAACAGAGTGATGACAGAGGAGGTGAGTAATAAGTAGTTAGATGAAACAATGAGATAAAAATCCATAATACTGCATGTGTATTTTATATGAATAATTAATTATATAAATACTCATATATTATAATATATTATGATGGTGTTGTAATTCTAGGAAATATACTTTTTTACCGAAACTGCCGTGCTACTGTACCTACCTAGGTAGTACTTCCTTCTATCTATGTGGGCAATTCTAGAATAAGCCAATCTTGGGCATTGCGGGCATTTGTGGACATTTGTGGAGGGGACGGCTGAGTTAAAAAAAATAAGCATCATAAGGAAAGGGGTCTGTGCTTTATACGGTAAAACGAAATAGGATGCTTGATTTTTGATTTTTTACTGACCAACCAATCAAATTATGGATCTGGAAACTTCTCTTCTTTTCCCCATCTTACAAACTCCTCATCATTCCAAGCTGCCACTTTCCTACCAACCTCGGTACATCTTCATCCAGTCGTAAACGCGGAATCTTTTTATCAGATCTTCATCGCCATAAACATCATGCCTCGAGCTATTAGAGGTATGTAATTATATAATACCACCAATTGAAAATAAATTGATACTCACATTCATGGCGCAAAAAAAGGTGTTCTTGTTGAATGTGATCCATCTATCAAATCAATCATCGTTAAGATAGATGCTGATGAATCACATGCCTACATCGTGGAAGATCTAGATGATCAAACTTTGGTTATCAAGGAGAATATGTTATCGATGTTGAAAGGGAGACTTGAGGATGTATGAGCCAAAGAATTCTAGTATAATGTTCTTTAAAACTACTAATCTATTTTTCCTAGGCGCTCAAAGAGACTCAACAACCACCTGATGATTCTGGATCCGAGTAAAGTTATCTAAAGTCTGGGAATGGGTTTGGAGTTGATGGTATTGGCGTTGAAAATAATATTTGCGGGAAAGGAGGATGGCTTCTATCTATAAATGAATTTTTACGATATCATGTCTACAAGGCATTTACAATCCAACATGCTTTGCTGGTGATCACTTGCTCCTTGACCTTGCGAAGCGCATTTGAACCAATGTATCACCCCTTCAAAAGGAGGTCTAATCACATGGACCTTTTGAGGTTCTATGGATTTCACTATGGGATCATACATTCCGTAACATCGAATGGCATGATTTGACCCATGCTTGATCAATTTCGACCAAGATTGACCAAACTGCTGTCAATAAGTTTCAGTGGGCTTTGTACAAATACATCCCCTCTAGACAGGTAGCGAATCTAAAATTCACTATATCTTTTTTACAACTCGAAATGTGCATCATATTCTCATGCTTCTGGCGATGTTGATGCAGAGACAGTTGGTACAACCCCGGGAATGGAATCGATAGGCATCGAGCCCAATGGTATTTCCCTCCTAGGCCTCTTCAACTCCTCCAAAGTGATCCCGTTCAATTTCGTTATACCCACAACTGGAGGGTCGCCTTTCTTGACAAATTCATACAGACCTGAAAGCAAATTGAGTCAGCATTGGTAACGATAAAATGATATGCGCGACCACTAGCCTGGCATTTTGTTTCCTGCTAATCTAAACGCATCTCTTGCCACTTGCTCGTGTACATCTCCCTTCAGTTCGAATATGATCTTGCTAACTGCAATTCTGGATGCCCAGTGATCAAATGATCCCTTTCCTTTCCCTTGACGGACCTGTTAAAGGATTAATATC
>JWJB01010402.1:0-26657 GCA_000812895.1 Rutstroemia sydowiana
TATATAGATCTTGATTCCTATACTATATATCAGATGAATCGAATTATATCCTATAATAATAGGCCACGTGTAGTGTGTCCACAAACTTGTAGGAAGGCCATGTAGGATTATATTGATGCTAAGCCACGTGCTCTATATCTATATCTGTTCATACGATTTGGCAAACTATATATCAGATGAAGTTGGTTCTTTGACTGTAAATGCGGGTCTTATACGGTCTTTCATAGATCTGCGAAGTCTTTCCTGGTAATGCACGGCATTTCTCCAGATCTACTGTACTTTAATATAGATCTCTGTAGAGAAAAGAGGGGTAAATGTAAGGGCCCCACAGCCTATGTAGGAACCAGCCGTAAATTTCCTAACCTTCCTCGACATCTACATGTCATTTGTAAGATCTATAGCCCATTACCATATCATTCTTTGTCCTCCAAGCCGTTCCCTATAGCAACCCTCGATGTAGACCCGACCCCTGCAGCACAATTTCTACAGCCCCCCCCAGATCTACACTGCGGGCCGTTTCATCCTATCCCAACTGACTGGTTACTGTATAAACCCCGCACTGGCCGAAAAGCAGCCAAGCTTTACTACAGTAATTCTATTTTTCTATACAGCAATTAATCTTTTAGCGCGAAAAGGATTTTGTACGGCAGCAACCTCTGGGAGGATAAAAGGCTCGACTTTTTGCTTTTGGAATCCTTTTCTTTCTTTTCTTCTTCATACCAAAAATTTGGAAAGCTCGTCAGTAAAGTTGTCAAGTAACCTTGAATACTCTTAAGTCTTTTGATCTTTAGATCTCTATTACTTCGCATTTATTTGCACACAATCTATTCAATATCTACTTGATACATACGTTTGTTCCTCCATTTACTTCATCAAGATCCTCCATAATTTGGACTCTTTGGTGATATTACACCTCGATTTATCTTGGCATTTTTGCGCTGTTAACCTGGAAGTGCATTTATTTGTCTTTATTAAACTCTTTAAACACCCTCGATACTCGACAAATTCGTGTTCTTTTTCCTCTTTTAACACCCATCCATACTCGACAAGTTTGCTTTCTTCTAAGTCTCTTATCAAGAACCGACGTCGTCAAACTATCCTCGATCCTTCTGCTTCTAGGTCTCTTACCTGGAAGTCTATTGAAAAAGTTTCATTCAATCCAGTTTCTATTTCAAGTCTTGCTTTGTAAGTATCCTTCTCCTCGTCTATCTTCTTCTTTTACCCGGTTATCCATCAAGATCGCTTCATTCACTGCCTGCAGTAAAGTGTACCTGCATACTGTACTTGTGTCTACTACAGACTATTTCATGTTCACTTGTCTTAACTTGATATCATACTTCTACACCTACATCTAATTTACCTTGAAAGATACTAATAGTTTACATTACTTGCAGGTTTTCTTAAAGAATAAAAAAACAAAAAAAACCTCCCAGAAAAAACAAATTCAAAAAAAATATTACCCCACCCCCCTTTTTTACTCGTTAATATTCGTCAAAATGAGTACCTACATCAAGAACCAATACCAAAAACTCACCGACCTCTTCACCACAAAAGGCAAGAAGCTTCAGAAGCCAAAGCCTACTCCAATCATCGATTTCGGCCGCTGCTTTCCAGCTGAGCCCGGTTTTGATTATCGTCGTGATCCAGAGGGTCGAATTCCTACCTACGAGGAAATGGCCGTTGCAGTTGCTGTAAGTTAATCACTGGCACTTGAATCCTTCTTTCATAAAACTTCTAATTTACTAATTTTGATATCTAATTAGACGCAGTCTCGTGAAGATGCTCAACCCGACACTGCGCTTCGTGGTGGAGATGCTGCATTCACTACACAGTCGCAACGTTCCGTGATTACTTTCATGGACAAGGTTGTCAAGCTCTTCGCCGGCAGAGGTACCAAGCGTACTAAGGCTAAAGGCGCGGTAAGTAAACCTCCAGCCCTTTACTCATTCCTACGATATGATTGTACTAATTTCAATTCAACTAGGCCGGTCCTCCCAGCTACACCAAAACCCTTCACAAGATCGTCGCCGAATACACCATCGATGCTACCGACCCCACCAGTCCTCCCGAATATCTATGGCGCAAGGCATTGCCCATGGAAGACCGGAACACGGTCAAACATTTGTTGCAGATGAGAGGGTATGCAGAGAAGACTCGCGCGTATGTGGAGGCCATGAACAGGTTTTTAAATCCTGTTGGTCGTCACTACCTTGGTCGTGATCCGACTGTCACTCCTGCGGCATTTTGGGGCACGACTGGTGATTATGGCCGTCTTACCATGGCGCGAAGGGGAACCAACATAAATTCTGATCTCGTTGCGAAAGTTAGGCAAGCTCAGATGGCGGTAAGTGAAAACTCGAATCCCAAACACTTTTAATATATCATCCATTTGCTGATGTAGTTATCCGATTAGATTGAGGCTGCTGAGTACCACGCCCAACATGCTGCAACCTTGGAGATCAATAAAGCTGCAGAAGTCGTCGAAGATCCTGCCCCAGTGGAAGATGCTGGAGATAATGACGTTAACCAAGTCGTCGGAGATCCCGTTCTAGAGGAAGATGTCGAATTTCAAGACATTGGTCAATTTTTCGAAGATCCTTTCCCAGCAGAAGATGCTGGAATCAGTGAAGTTGGCCAAAATGTCGAAGATCCTGTTCCAGAGGAAGATGTTGAAGTTCATGACGTTGGCGATTTTTTCGAAGATCCTGTCCCAGCGGAAGATCCTGGAGATACTGTAAGTGTAGCCCAAACACTCATATACTTCAATAAAGATTCAAGCTTGCTGACTTCAATAATTAACTAGGCCGAACCTGTTGCGCGTACTTCACGAAAAGTTGCTTTCGCTCCTACCGACGAAGTTCACGAAATCGAGGCCCGTCCACGTAACGTGAAGGGTAAGGATAAGGAATTTGGGTACTACGACATCGGTGTACCACTTTTCCATGCGGATTTCGCTTCGGTCGATAGGCCCGGATCCCAATGTCCACTCATGGTTCATCCACGACCCTTCAGAGTGCCTCATGGAATTGTAGTTAATAATCCTCTACAATTACATGAGTTCCATGCCCAATATAAACTTGATTTGTCATTGGTTTCCGATGGCTCGAAGTTCAAGGCACTGCTTGAATTCGCCGAGGATGATCGTTGGAACTCAACTTTCATCGATGAACTTACTGGTTTTGACTCGGATGCTCAAGAACAACGAGCCGGGCCTTCTCAAGTGCAACAAGCCCGGGCTTCTGGTATGGATGCAGCAAGAGCACAACTGAGAGCCAAGACAGATGCCAAGCGAAAGAGATCAGAGGAACTCAAGTCTCGTAGAGAAAAGCGTGCTAGGCTTGCCATTGAGCCTGTCTCCAATCCTGTCGCCTTTGATGACAAGTCTCGTTTCAACTTGAGTGTATACAGACACCCAAGTACTTCTCAAGCTCCTGCTACTCAGATCGATACACATACTTCGGGACGAGTAGTTCTTCCACCACCTGGATTGGGACATACTCAGTCACGAGTAGTTCATGCATCTCCGCGTTTGGGTCATACTTCCGCACAAGCTGTCAATTCATCTGAGAATCGCAGCTTGTGGCAAAACTTCCAGTCTCAACAAGATACTTCGGCAACTGATTCTCGTCTATTTTGGAATACAGTTATGCCTCAGGAGAATGCTTTCAACACAAATCAAGTTGTGAGCGATAATACTCCTCAAGATCCTGATGTTCCAAATTCGCAAGAGTCGATAGATCGTTTTGCCGCAGCCGCAGCTAGGGCTAGGGAGATGGTTGAGGGAGCTCGTCAAACACGTGGCATATTCCAAGATAGTGAGCCTTTACAACAGTCTTTACAAGATTTCAATGAGTCCCACGTCAATGAGCATTCATACGGCGAAGAGAGTCACGACCCCAGTCACAACGGAGTTCTGGTTCTAGATGGTCGAGCCAATGTAGATGACTTTATAGCAGACGACCCTGACTTGTCGCAAGAGACTGAGGATGCGATTGCAGAAAGTCAAGCAGCAATCATAGCTTTGTCTGAAGCTAGGGGGGACGAGCCACCTCGTCTAGTAGGAGAAGTCTTTGAACAGGAATCTGAAGAGAGTGACGAGGAGTCTCGCGGGAATGAAAATATTGGTGCTTCGCCCTCTGCGAATTATCAAAATGGTTTGATTCCAGGCGTGGCAGCGCTTCCACCCCCACAGCATCCTCCCACCCCAGAATCACACTTTGGGTCGATGATGGGTCAAGATTCACCTTCTTCAAGGCCATCTTCTTCATCTTCGTCTTCTTCCTCGTCTTCTTCTTCTTCTGGTGGTTCATCGGGCGGTGCTCCAGTTGGTCAGACTTACATTCCGCCAGACCGTACTGTCGAGGTAAAAGCCTTTGTAGACAGAATTGCCACATTGGCTATACAACTACGAGCATCTCGGCGAGGCGCTCGCATCGAACCTGCTCGACAAGCTACTCCTGTTCCAGATTTGCCAGAGGCTGCTGATGACGATTTCGCACACCGTGATGCGTACTTCGAAGATAGATGCTTGGCACGAAACTGCCTGAATGAATGGCACGAGGTATTTGGAAGAAGACAAACTGGGGACTTCTACAACCATTCCAGCTCCCAGAATCGTTTCGTGTACCTTATGCTCAACTACGGATATAAGTCATATTGGGTTTGGGATCACCAGCAAGAGATTAAAGAAGTTTTCGACAATGAGTCAAAGAAGAGTATGAAGGATTTCTTGAACCCAGATGGGTGTTATAATATGCATTGGGTGACCTTTGCCTGGTTGGATGCTAAGATTCGGGACATGAATGCCAAGAAGTTAGAGGCAGGTATCCCTATTGGGCTCACACATCCCCTATGGCATCCTCTAGTCGCTGGTTATCATTTCACATATGGTAGCGATCAACCTGTCTGGGAGCTATTAACTGACGAGCCACGCGCCGGACCGACTAGTCGTGTGAGCAATGATACTGAAAAACTCCTCAGCCGTTATCTAAAACCCTTAGGCAGGTTGGAGAAAGAAAGCATACCCGAGGTTAATTCAAGATCCTCATTGGCTGCTCAACTCAACAGCAGTGGCATGCTTGCCGATACGAATCTTCAAACACTCAGGGATGACGTGGACGCTGCTGAGCGACAGGCCAAATTCCAAAGTTTTGTCGAGAAGCATGGACGGGAGCTGTGGGGAGAAGCTGGTCCTGGACAAGGTGGGGTTTTGGAAACCCAAGCAGACCTTTGGCTGGGATTTCCATCCCAATTGTTACCAGAAGCCGAAGTTCGGGCAATACAGGAGTATCACATGGTACGCGACCATGAATGTCCGCCAGTGTGGGCGTATCAACATCACACTGCAATGGGCATTCATCCTGCCCCTCATAACCCTGCCCCTCATAACCCTGCCCCTCAGGGTAATGGTGGCAATGGAATGGCTATTCCTGCCCCTCACAACCCTCATCCTCGGGGTAATGGTGGTAATGGTGGCCATCAATCCGTGAGCGAACAAGGAGAAGATGATCATAGCTATCAACCCGTGAGCCAAGAAGAAAGGGAAGAGAATGCAGTATTTCTGAATTCCGTCTTCAACCATCATGATTCCCTCGATTCGGAATACAATGGTCTTTTAAGCTCCGAGGAAGTTGAAACCGAGGCAGGTGAACCCGAGGCAGTTGAAACCGAGGAAGTTGAAACTGAGCCAGTTGTTTACATGCCCATACTCGGCTCTGATGGTCAGTATCACGTTCCTGCGGCGGCTATCCACCATGGAAGATAGTCGTTATGAGCTCTCTTGATCTTGATATCTTGTCAAGTCTATATTACATTTGGCGGTGAATCGGGCGGTAACATGGGATATGGAGTCGGTTGTAGCATATATTTTTGGCTGGGATGATGGATTAGGAATTTGGCAATAGGTCTTTTGGATAGGAACTTTTGGATAGTTGGCATTTAGGATTGTGAGCATTTTGGTTTGACATATACGGTGGAGTTGGTTTAGGAACAAGGATTTATTTTGGCATGGCGACGGATTATGATACCCATTTGTTTTTGCGATGGATCTTTTCAGGACGATGCTTTTTGGTGGTGTCTGGAGTTGGGACTTAGGCTTAGTCGTTTACAAATGAGTTTTCAGTCAGCTTTTTCATTGTTGTTTCCTTATGCTTGTGACGTGAAATCTCGACTTAGGTCGTGTCCTCCCATCGTTTGACGGGCATTGAAAAAGGTGAGCCGGTGAATTCTGTATATCGTAATTAATTTACTGAGTAAAAGCTGGGCAGCTTGAGGCAATGAAGCTGGAGGAGAGTTAGAGAACTTACATCTTCAACCAAGTGCTCCTCCTTCCAGTGAGTTCTTACGATTGTAATACTAGGTTTGCTGTCTTAGGGAATTGAAACAGATATTTTTATTCCTAAACCTGGAAGACAGGAACTAGGAAGACCCTTCTGGAATGGTAAGGTGCCTATACACAAATGACAACTTGTAATGAATACAGAATTATTATATACAAACATCAATCTGTATTCCTTTATTTCTTTAGTGCAAATACTATGTTGATATGTTCCTTTCCACTTACAACTGACACCGAGTTTAAATTCATCGGATTGCTTCCGATTTTAAAATCTGCGACTTACTCGGAACTTGCTTATTGATCATTTTGCGATACTGATGAGTATAACCACTGCTGGATTATCAGGGTAGGCAATTTGAAAACTACTTCGACCTATCATGGGGCGAGGAAATCGTAGCCAATCCAACTCCTTCTACGCTCTGATACGTGCAGAATAGAAATCTCTTGTTGATTCCAAATGTTGGATGTTTCATCGGAGATAACAATTGCTCGGTTAGACCTGTCGGTCATGCAGTGATCCTGCCAGGGACCTAAAATGCAGCCTATGATGAGGAACACTCAATATAAATCGATCGCCATAGGGAACTGTAGCTGGTAGGGCGCCCATATGCAACCTGCTGACAGGATGCCCCACCTAGCCCCACTCTGCAGGGGGTGTTTGCTATTATTTGCGGCATAGAAAAGCTTTCCGGGAACATGTTATACTTCGTTATCACAGACCGTTCAGAGAAGTTTCTTTTCAATTTCGTCCTCAAAGAACTCATTTGGGACGATATGATGGTTCCAATGCATATGCAGCAAGGTGGATAGTGAGTCTGCAAACAAGGACTTGCTGAAAATTGCGCTTTCTGCCGCTGTTGACAACCGTATTGTATTCTACATAAACACTGAGAAGAAAGGCAATGCATGAGTCCATTGAAACATATTGTAATCATTTTCTTGTTCTACTTACATCATGGGAAACCTCTTCAGTCAATTCTATTTCATTCCAGCAGCAACTCTGACTGAGAAGAATTGTCCCGATCAACAAGGTCGCGTAAGTTTTACCACCCAAACCAATTACTCTTTTCCTTCCACAACGTGTACTTGTACTCATCTACCACAGGTCTTCATCGTTACAGGCGGATATACTGGCGTAGGTTTCGAATTATGTCAAATCCTCTACGGGCTCAATGCAACAGTTTATATTGCCGGTCGCGATAAAACCAAAGCCAAGAATGCCCTAGCGCGCATCAGAGCGGCAGCACCCAGGAGCAGTGGCCGTGTCGAATTTCTCTATTTGGATTTATCGGATCTCAAAACTATCAAGCCAGCAGTCCAAGCTTTTACCTCTGAACAGCAGCGACTGGATGTTCTCGTCAATAATGCTGGTGTATGTTTATTTCCCTCTTATCCATGTTGGCGTCCGATGAATGTAAACGCATGTGGGATTTGTCTTCTGATGTCTTTCTAATATCCATATGATTTAGGTCATGTACCCTCCAAAAGGTAGCGCCTCTGCCCAAGGACATGATATGCAAATCGCTACCAATTGTCTGGGTCCTTACCTACTATACCAACTTCTGCTCCCTATCCTCACCAAAACCGCGGCTTCCTCTCCCACTGGTACTGTACGCGTTGCATGGGCCGCCTCTATTGCCGTGCATGTCTCTTCACCACAGCAGGGGGTCGTCATTGACGCTCACGGTGCTCCCATCGATCAAGGCTCAGAGATGAACTACGGACAGTCGAAAGTAGGCAATGTCTTTATAGCACGTGAGTGTGCAAAGACAACACCGGAAAATGGTGTGGTGCATGCGGTTTTCAATCCGGGGAATTTGATGAGTGAATTGCAGCGACATTGGACTGGTATTACATGTTGGATTACTGTGAGTAGTGAATTCTGACTTCTGATCTTGTACATCTGCTAGGATATTTATACTAATGATTATTACCCTAACAGGTCAATTTTGTGGTGAATCCGCCTATTAATGGGGCATATACTGAACTCTGGGCGGCGGTTTCCTCTGAATTCACACCAGATAAGAGTGGATCTTATGTTTATCCATGGGGGAGAATTGGACCGCTTCCGTCGGGGCTCGAGGTAGCGATGAAGGAGGAATCTGATGGTGGAAAAGGAACTCAGGCTAAGTTTGTGAATTGGTGCAGTAGACAGACCGAACCTTTCTTGTAGTATCATCCGGGACAACTTGACCAGCGATCAGCTGGTCTGACCATATTCGTGTAGACTAGATATCATCGACATGCTTATGTAATACACCCCCGGGGTACTTAAGTGCACAATGACTTACTTCTACTTCTACTCATCATCTGCATACTTTGTTTTCTGGTCTCAGGCGCGAAGGCTTCTTGGACTGTCAAGAAAACCACGCTACAGCTTCGATTAATACAGGTATGCATCTGATTTGCAATGTGAAGGGTATTGTTCCCAGTCTGGACATTATTGTTGCCAGATATTCCGCATATATTCACGAAAGTGCCAAGTAGGGTGATGAAAACCGATTTACTTGACTTTTGCTACCGGATTGGGATGTCTTTTTGATTCTTGTCTATACGTATGACCACCGTATCCCATCTCTATTGCCATTTGCAGCAAACATAACACAGTAGCTGATTGGGGTCACTCTATCTGCGCCCCTTTGAATATCCTCTCGGGATGTTGTTATACGTGTAGGCCCCCAATTTTCTCGATTTCCTCACGACTGCTCCCACAAGTTCAACCACGAATTGTACAGAAACACATTTTGGAAAGTTCCTATGCAGATAACTTTACAATGCAATCATACAATTTATAGGCCACCCTAAGGAACTTCCCCACCTCTCTGGGATCCAAAGCGCTAGTAATAAGTGAATATTCTACCCGCCAATATCGCAGTTGCATTTTCCGGTTCCTGCAAGCACAGCTTAAAGTTGAAAACCTCGCTCAATATACTACCAATAACTCGCAACATTCACCAGGCATCACATATTTAACGCCTTCAGAATTTATTCCAAAACGTCTATAAATACATACTTCTCCTGCGGCCTGCCCATTTTTCTCATACCAAATCTGCAATTTTGAACAATGTACTATTTGTATGCCGAAACCCCAGCCAAACGATCGATTTTTCTGTACCACTGGACAGCGGATTGTAAGGATAGTATGGGTCACTCTCCTCTGAAATTTGGGGGTTGCGACTATGACCCGTTTTCGCCTTGTCAACTTGATGTTTCCATTCGGATATATGTATCTTTCGAATCTTTGTCATTCACTGTCATGCACAGCATGCAAGTTACGTTATCACAGCTCCCAAAGTCTAAGCATTGCCATCGTTTTCACTGATTTTACTGTTCGAATGTGATTAAGGATAATTTGAAATTTTGAACCTACCTGCTTGGCACCCTTTTCAGATAAGTATTTCATGGTAAATGATGGGGCTGATATTCAATCTCAAAGTTAAAGAAGCATAATCGTAAGTCCAAGGTCAATTTATAGACCTACGGCTTCCCAAAACACTCCCCTAGCGCCATCCAAAAGACGGGGACCAGCAGATTCACCAGCTGTCACTTTCCCCCTTTTAATAACCTATGAACCTGAGACCGGAAGTGGGACTTAATTCACTTTCAAGGTAGATCGAAGACGTCGAAATAATTACAAAGGAGGGAAATGAAGGTGAATAGCAAGCATACCAATTGCTCTACCTGGATGTTTTCTCCAACTCCTTACCGAACCGCTCCCCTTTCTCCTATTTACACAGAGCTGGAGGGCTCCCAGCGTCCACAGAAATCATATATCATTCACTCATCATCTATTTCTCGGTTCTTCCACAGTATCGATCTCCCCATCTTCCCGTCTATAAAACCCACATCCCATACTCTTTTCAAAAAGTAAACTAAGGAATGCGTAAGAACCGATAGTAGATGGGTTCTGACTTGCTACGAATCGGGATTCGGTGTGTCCGCTATTGACAGGTAAGTTATCCATAACTTAAGTGGTCTGTCAATATTCAACGAATTTACAATGCAAGGTGTAGAGTCTATTCTTCTGTCAGTATCTTGAAGCTTCACTCATCGTCATATTTCGGATATTATTGTTGATTGGAATGACTGCTGCTGACCGTCGGGGCCCTTAGGCGTCAATATCTGGTATCTGCTGGATTTCTTAGCTGGAATATCTTCCGCGAAAGGGTTGTAAACACTCGCTTTTTATGACAAAGTAGTAGCTACCATGATTCCGAACGGAGCTGCGGCCGCCCATGAAATGCTCTATATCAAATGACTTTCGACTCACAGAGTGTACTAATTGGAAACAGATAGTCAATTTATATATCATTTTTTTCAAAACTCTTCAAGCCAAATTACCTGGCGTAGCTGGTCCGAACACTCAATAAACTTCCACTTGACGAGTTCCATCATGCCATCCGCCATTATTGGGTGTACTATTCACTTAAAAGGCCACCAAAACTCGTCAAATTAAATACGGTAAATTACCCAAAAATCACAAATTGAACATCAATTTACCCAAAAATCATACTTTTTCTTAATAATTACTCGAAAGTCAGTTCGAATCGGATTTCTTTATATTCGAATCGGATTTTTTTATATTCGAATCGAACCTCTTTATATTCGATTTATGTTCGATTCAAACTTTAAACCAAGTTCGAATCGAATATAGGTAGGTAGGTAGGTAGGTAGGTAGGTAGGTAGGTAGGAGGGAGTAGGGCTAGGGCTAAGGGGTGAGGTTTTAGGATTTGAGATATGCAACAAATCAGAATTATTTATTGATCTTTATTATTGGGCGAATACTTTTATTATTGGACGAATACTTTTACTATTGGATGAATACATTTATTATAAGATGATAATACAATCCCCAACCAAACATCAGGTATTTCACTTATCATCCACATCTTCGCTGATTATGGTCACTTCAACTTCTACTCCAAATTCCCTGATCAATGACTAAGATTCCGACCCCGCATGGAAATATGTATAAAAACACCTACAACACACCATCTAGAAGAAGTAAACTTATACAGATATGAACTCTCTATCACACATCATGGGCCGTGGAAAACAAAGCTTGTGAGGCATCACCGAAAACCTCAGTGATGCTGTTCACAGTAAGGACAATATTGCAAGCTTGTAGTTCACTTCTACCCGCTGCGGTAAAGTTCATCTTCATAGTTTTCTCGCTGTAATTTATATTAAACCCTGACATTTTTACTGGATTTACTACGAAGTATAAGAACACCCTACAACACCGACATTTACTTGACCATTCCCCAATCATTGCCAAATCTAACTCATTTTCATCACTTCATCCGAGTTCGTTAACCTCACATCCGCTCTTTTCTCCATACCGAGAAAGATTCCTTGCATCACAAGGTACAGGTCAGATTACCGACTTTTATTTCCTTGCCTATCTTCTCTGGATGCTTACAGGACCTTGGTACCGTTTGACATATGATCTTTTGCGCCGATGATAAATCAAGAAGTATGTCTAAGTAGTGCTTTATATACCTCTCTCATACCCGCTATAAGCGATGACTCCTGGAGAGGAAGTGGGGATTCCAGTAACGAATCTAGGGACTGAGTGCCCGATTGGACTACTGTGCATTAAGTCAAATCCAGGAAATTCGCATTCACTTGCGAGAAAAATACCCGCTAATCTAACTCATGCACTTAAGTCGAAGTCGAAAATAGTGAATTGAAACCACTGTCAGCTAAGCGGCACCTATTACGTGGAAGTTCCAGCTCTGTCTATATATACCCGTACCTCTAACTCACCTGCGTTTGTTTCTTCATACGCTAAGAAACATCAAATCAAGATGCCAGTAAAGGAGCAGTGAGCGAGCGGACGGTCAATTTTCAACGCAAGCCCAATAATAATCCTGAAGTAATTCTGCTCGGCGTATGGGTATGATTATATCTCGAAGTTTCCTGGTCAGGCTTTCACTTGCGCCATACGAGGTGGAAAATGATGATGCTAATTACTCTCTTTTATCAGTTACAGTGATAGTAAGTTTGCTAAGATGCAAGAATAACAATAGTAAAACTCATCCAACAATTGGAAATCCCCCCCCAAAAACCCTAACCCACCGAACCTCTCAGACTTAAAATACAAACATCTCGCACTATGCACGCACCCCTCGAGCGACAAACCTAGACACCAAGGGTATTCGTACTAACTGCACACATATCGTCGCTTAACATTTCTTTTGAAGGAACCTTATCCTCTCCCAAAGATTTTAAATTGAAGACCTTCACATAGTATTATTCCAGAGCCTCGACTCTACTAGAACAACATCATTCACGATAAGAAAATCACCTGGTTGTACAGTACCGGTCCTTGCGCTTCGGGAATTCACTGGTGTATGAATATTCTGGTTAACTTGCCTACCCAATTTACCCTTTAGCATATATCCCACCATTCCCGATCTAACACCCCGCCTTTCCATCCCATTCGTGGATTCACTATTCCACGCACATCTGATATCACATCATCCCCACCTCCCATCTCCCACCCTACTAAGCAGAGCACATACAGTACCGGTATCTAGTTCTATAAATTCTCATCCATTGGGCAATCAAGAAATCTTTTGTGTACACATCCCTACAATTTTCCATCATCCGAACCCAGGGAGTACAATAAAAGTAACCGAAGACCTCGCAGAGCACTTCTGTTCTGGAAAAGTAGTATACACTTTGATTGATTTATGAGTGTTGATCTTGGGCATTTGGATTTGGATTTGGATTTGATGGATACTAGTAGGTAATGGCGGTTGGAAGATGGCGATGAAGGTATGGTTTGGATGGAAGGATGGTGACGGTGATGAGAATGAGAAAGGTGACGGTAATAAGTATATGAAAGATGATGGTGAAATTTAGGTTCTGGGGATGACAGTGATGTGTTATTTTACCAAGTGAAATTTGCGTGCGTGTGTGATTTTTACCAATTAAAGAGAGTGTTGCGCTCGAGGAGGTGGTTTTATGGTAAATGGTACTACATGTTGTTTGTTACACGCATACGATGGAGTAATACCCTCTTATCCTTCGTGGCCAGCCCGTTCAAATCTACTCCCTCCAACGGAGGTTACCCCATTCCATTGTACCGTCGGAGTCGTCATGGGGGGTGGTCGTGATCTGGTATTGTACCTGAAAGCGACTCCAATGCAGCTTCTGACATACCAGTTCACAATCTTTATATAGTAGCGTACCGCGTTGGAGCCCCACTCGTAGACCGCATCGCTTTGCATGCATTGCATGGACACATTACCAAGAAGCCAAAAAAACCGTATTCACTTATTTCATTATTGTATTTATCTAACGCCTTTTTCTTCACTTTTGACTCAACTCACACCCACGCGATACCACTTCTCCCAATCATTTATTTCCTACCAACCAAGATGCATGCGTAAAACCGCTACCAAACACGCTCGATGCGACAAATATCCAGATATAAGCAAATTAAGTGTATTCAAACATCTCTTTGACCATTCGGATGTCAGATATGTCATCAAGTGGGCGAAGGGAAGCATCCCTCGATTCGTTCCTACTTTGCTTTCGCAACCTTAGTAGCTCAGTTGCACTTACATATCTTCGAACCTCGTCTGGCTGGCGGATCCATGCTGGACGATGTATATTGGCATTTCCTGGACCTTATTCGGTGATTTAGTATTATTATTATAAATGACCTTCATTTAATAATACGAAAGATATTAAGACTCTTACCTTTCATTTTGCGGGGTTTCAATGTCAAGAGTATTAACATCATATCAGCAATATCGAACGTACCAAAGCACCTCTTCGCCACCGTCTCCGCAAGTTCCATCTCTCGAGCGCTTGTCTGCTTTTCTGGGTACCAGAGCTGCCGCAGTTCTAGCACACGCTTCGTCCATCTATCCATGCCCTGTTCTTCAGCGAACTCGGAATAAAGATCGTAAAGTCCCGACTCCTCCAGATCTTCTAAAGACACCATACACGATCGATTCTCATGGTGCATCATTCCCTGCGAAAGGAATTCTCCGTTCTGGTATCTCTCATCCCCAAGACGGAAGTGGAAGAATTTCTGTGTATCCCCACCCACCTTCTCAGCCGTGTCACGATACGCTTCCAAAAGCCACAAATCTGGCGCGAATTGTCCTATGGGAAATCTCCTTGTGTCCACCACGCAGATATGGATATCTGACGCGGGATAGCCGAAAGTATGGTGTCTCCAAATCGCGCATTGGATTGCAAATAGGAGAGAGCTTGTCCATGAAACTAGGTTATCCATACAACCATTATCCAGATGTGTGTGCATCATCTTCGTTGCCTCGAGTGCGGGAAGGGACAGAAGATCTATTTTGCTGTCATTGGGCGACCTACTAACACTTGCCACCGAAGCTATAACACTATTGTCATTTCTTCCGGAGCTTTTTCTGTCAATAACCCGGAATAAGTATTGTGGGATATCTGAATGCCCAAGCTTCCGAAGTTTGATTTTGTGTTTTGCGAGTGGGTAGAACAGCGTCGGTCCGTTAGGGCATTCGCCAAGTACAAAAACCCAAAATTCGACCCAGCTCTCCCTCTCCCGCTCCCTCTCCAAGATGCGACGCAGTGTTTGTTCCTCGAAGAATCTGACATAGTTTTCGTCGATATCTAGGCGGTCTTCGTGTTCATAGTATTCTTCAGCCTCGTAATCAGAGTCATACGGCCACCCAAGACGCGCTTCGTTGCGCGGAACAAGATAATTTTCGGCATATAGTGTACCGGAGTGACTTCTAGCTTGGTTGTAACACTCCTCGGCGATTCTCCACATGACGCCGCCCCTTCTGAAATCCTCCAGTATATCTCGCACTATGCTTCTTATCTCGTTGTCGAAGTGTGTCAACATACACTGAATCAGAGAATTTTTACTGATATCAGCCCCACCCTTACCTCCAAGAGAAACGAGGTAGGCAAGAACAAACAGTTCCCGGGCATTTTTAAGTGTTTTGGCCGTATCGTTGAGAATTCGAGTCGCTTTAGTAACTTCGTCAGCTTGTATGAAGAGTGAGGTTATTTGCGTTTCATCCAGACTACCAAAATTGTCTATTGAACAAGCCAAGGAATGAGCGACCTGCGCCTCTGGGTAAATCTTTTCTGTAAATGGTTTGAGTAATTGGATTGGATCTTGAGGAGATGAGCTCGGGTGGCCAGGAGTCTGGTAGTTGGTCTCAGATGTCTTGTCTGCGATCCTAAATCCTTGCATCGAACTAGTAAGAGTATTAATATTGACTGCCATCATGGTCAATACAGGTTTGGAAAGTTGTAAACTCCACTGTAATGTAGAATGAAGCTACATTTGCAGAACTTGCATCAAACTAACGTACGAGGCTTGTCTTACACTGTTACGGAAGTCGCTTTCATGGTCTGATACAACGTTGATTGGCGCCAATTGGAGCTTGGGACGTTAGGTAGAGGAGCAAGGGTATAGAACTTACTGTGAGGTTACATTTACCCCTCATTTTCATTCTCCGGCTAAATCAGTGTTGGAAAAATCCCATCCTATAATATCCTGAAGCTGAAATAGGATAAACAAACTGGAAGTCGAGGATAGAGTAGGATAAATTAAGTCTTTAAAGGATGAGGATGGGATGGGATATTTCCAACGCTGGGTTAGATTTGAATTACAAGATCCCCGAAGTCCCATTCTGTGAGACGATAATGATGATATTGTTTCCTACTGTAGCTCGTCCGGAGGAATGAACATGCGCGCTTAGTTTTTCAGAGACGGTTCATAGGTGAATATAGTTTTGAAGTTCTTTCCTGAATGTCGCACGTGAAGCTCTACTTTGTTACCTGTTTTCTTCGTGGTGCAATACGTGTGTGTAACCCCCAATAGCTTCCTTCTTTCTTCATCACAACTACGACAACTTTGAGGAAACTCTTGCCACGGCCAGCAATCTATCATCACGCTCCCAAAAGCGGCGAGAAGGTTCATATAATGCCAGCGACATCGACACTGTCTACATGCTCGAGAGCGCGGATGCGCATATCTACATACGAATTTATACAAGCCTCTCCGCATAATCGAGATAACAGATCCCATAAAGCCAGACAAAAATGCGTGTTCATTCAATCTATTTAAGATATAAGCTAGTTAAATACCAAGCTCCCCAAAGAGCATTCAAATTATTTGAGGTAACCGGCAACAAGCAAAGTAAGCATACAGCAAAGAAATTAAACTGGAACGTAGCATCGGAAATAGGCAAACACGAAAGAATCAAAGGGTATGCAAGTATGCATTCTGCATAGTACCTCCGTCAATTGATACGAAAACTCTGGGAGTAGGAACGGAAGTTTAACATTAGAAATTGATTTGAACGTCAATCATTTGGGATACTTTGCCATCTTCTCATAGTTCTCAATTGAATAAGTTTCACATACTAATCTTCTCTCGAGCGTCAAGATTTCGACCCCTCCAAATCACTAGAACTTGAATTAACAATACCATATCAAAACTCATCACACACAATTCTATGACTCAGATTTCAGCATTCACTGCCTCATCACCATTGCCCCGAACTATCATTTAACAAGGTATATACGTTTTCAACCAGTGAGATCCAGAATCAGACTGTAATTAAATCCACCGGAGACAGGGTAATAATCTTTACACCTCATTCCCAATAACTAACTTGATTTCACTTACTCTCCAAACCCTGCATATCCCCATTATATCAAGTTCAATATCTCACTTTCCTTAATCAGATTCACTATTCCACGCCCCTCCCACCTCATCTTCCTTCAACCCCCATCCCTGTTCTTACCCGATAGATCACAATTGTATAAATTCTCAGCTACTGAGCAATCCAAAAAAGGTGTGTATGTGTATGCCAACGCTAGGTTATCGTCCGATCATGGGTTGTTTCATTGTGTAAATTTAATCCAGATCCGGTATAGGACGCATTTCGTTTCTACCGTAAGAACGTATGCACCCTCCCTGATTGATTGATTGATTGATTGATTGAGGGGTTATTTTGAGGATTTTTGGAAAGAGTTGATAAACAGGCAGTGGTGGCTGAATGATGATAATGAAGATATGATTTATATGATGGTAATAAGGATATGAAAGACGACAACAATTCGGTTTTGCGAATGACAGTGATTTGGATATACCGAGTTGACTATTTGTCGTGTGGATGCGTATGGAACTAGCTGTTGATTGACAATGATTGTAACGAGTATGAGTAAATGCCATACAACAATAATGGCGCTGCCGGTAACTGCAACCGTAGATGTTAGACTCGAATCTTTCAAGCTTCTAAGAATCAAAATGATGGAAGCACAATCATCCCTATCCCGGTTTCCCGTACACAGCCCCCTCTTTACACCTCCACTATCAGTATCAAATCAACACTATCACCAAATCATCAGTCTCGCCCCCATCCTAGCACCCCTCCTCTTTCTTCTTCACACCATACCATCCCCCTCCAGGAAAGTCCACCAACTTCAAACTCCCCCAACCAGCAACCCCCCAATAAGATTTACTCTTTCATCATCCGGTTTACCATCTATCTCATCCACTTCCTCAACAATATCCCAACCAGCATCCCCATCAGAAGTCTCTCTCAATCTCGCTCTCGCTCTCGCATCAAGCTCCTCCATGGTTTCCAGATCCTTACTCCACAAATCGAGCTCTTCCGCTCATTAGTATCTCTGCCTCTCGGAACAAAAATGAATTGTTCAGTAGTCATGGTCATGGTCATCGTAGCCATACTAGTAGCCGGACTCATAGCCCCGATTTCAAACTCTGGACACATTATATTGCTATTGTGCTGAAGTTCAAATCATGGATATGCTTTCACTATCCATGTAACAATACTAGAATAGAAGCACCTAGAAATAGGTTGTGTGAATGAAAGATGTGCATTTCTAGAATTGTGAATGAATGAGTGAATCAATGAATGCCTGCAGTTTGTACAATTTGAGAAAGAGCTAGACCAATCAAGAAGAGTTGTGGGGGTGAAAGCTGTATGTAGACGACAAGTTTGATAGCAATAAGATTCTTTATATATACACAAAAACCAAAACCAACATGCCCTTATCCCCATATCCTATAATTTACTTAGTAAAGTAGATATGGCAGGGGAAATAATCAGTGAAGGATCAGTAAGACTATTCACCATATTCATTATTAGCAATATTGTACTGTAGATAGCACTAGCTAGTTCCAGTAGCCGAAGTATCTAACCATACATTTTTCCAAAGCTTCCTAACGACTTTTGTGATCAAACTTGTTTTGAAAATAGGATACAGTACAGTAATGAAGACAGGAGGAAAGAAAGGAAATTAGCAATTGGTGAGTATGTAATTCAATCCCGCTGAAGTAAGGTTACAGTAGGTCTCACAAGGCGGAATATACTTACCTGCACTGAGCGACCGTAGGCACGAGCCTGATTCAATTACCGCCTAACTGTGCAGTGGTGAATTATAGACACTAATGTATGTGGTATCGGGATATTATCCATGAGAGTAGATGAAAGCTATATTTGCCTACGCCGTACAACAGGTGAAAACGTGGAGCTCTGGCATATTAGCTTTTATAAAATTCGAATATTGTAATTAGAATCGAACTTCCATGGCAGTGTATGTATGGCAGTCCCGACGCCATTCCTTCATCTACCATACTAAATCAATTGCCAATGTATACAAGTATGGTAACTGTGCATCTATACGGTAACAAACCATACCGTGCATCTACCAATATGTACGCCAGACAACTTACCATACTAATCCTCAACTATAAGTATGTCTTTCATTTCCACTCAACAACTTACTCAACCAGCCCTCAATCCACATCACAACCAACCATTCCAAGTCCAACAAATCTTTGCACTTCAAGTTTGCACATCCACATTTCAATTTATTTTTCGTTTTACTATCGTACTCGATACTTACTTACTATTTTGTTCTTCAAAATCTCATCTCTGCGAACACTTGCATTTATTCAACATCCGAAATGGAGGCAAACATTCCGATGCACAACCGCCGTAACGACGGACAACAAGCCGCGGGAGCAGAATCGAGTCAAGTGCAACAACTTGAAGTTGAGAATGCGAGACTTCGGGAAGAGAATGAAAACTTGAAGGGGGCAGTTGTAATCAAAAAGGAGAGACTTGAAGAAAATGGTGAAGAATGGGGAGTAGAACGTCAAGCGGAGAAGGAAAAGCTTCAACAAGAGAACGCAAGCCTGAAGAAACAAATCGAAACCATGAAGCCAAAAGTTGCCAGGGCACAAAGAATAGCTCAATCGATACTGGGTACCACCCACCTCGAAGGTCGGGAAATTGCTGATACGAAGCAAGGTCAATTTGATCCGCTATGGAATGCCCGACGTTCTTCAACATATCAACAAGTTAGGGTGTTACTCACCTGCTGGGCTTCGGATCAACTAAACAGTGTTAATTCTCTCATCGAACTTGGAAATGTTCTTCGAGATTCATATAACTTCGACGTTCAATACTACTTGATACCTGATGATGGTCCTGTCGTATCATTGACGAGGCGTGTCTCCGACTTTATTGGCGATCAGTCTCCAAAAACACTTCTTATCTTCGGGTATTCTGGGCATAGTGCCTTCGAACTGAATAATGGCAACATGTGGTATAGGTGAGATAACTGACAGATTCTCGCTATAAATTCATTTTTGCTGACTTGGTATAGTTCTACTGGTGCCTCTATGCCCTCTAGATGCGTTCAAGTACAGTTCGAGGACTGTGTTTCGGATACCGCCTTATTTTATGATGCATGTTATGCTCCGGGTACTGGAGTGATGAGAGAACCGGTGTTGGCGAGGTATGTTGATTTTGTTTCTCTCGTCCAACATATGGCCTACTAACTTTCCTTAGCGTGACAGAACTGGTTTCCGCATGCGGACTTGGCGAAGTCGCAAGCATTGGTAGATTTTTACCGGCCCTGACAGCAGCGTTTACGGATGGCGTGCACGTAAATGAAGGAATTGCTGTGTCGAAACTTCACAGTGCAGTACTGGCTCACCAAAGAGGACAAGGCCCGGGACAAACACCTGTTCACGCTCTCCTGGCATGGCAAGGTGATAGGACTTCCATTAAGATTCGACCACTACCTCGAACTCTCGCCTCACACGAGTCAGAATTGTCGTTGAGAATTGAGATAAAAGAACTTACTCCCATTGATGGATCGAATGCACATACACCTGATCAGCTTGTAATGAAAGCCAGAAATGCTATTGCAAAATCAGAGATGGATCTTACGAAGTGGCTTCTCGCGGCACCATCAGATGTTGTTAAAATCAACTTTTCCTACTCCCACAGACTTCCACCAAGACTTCGTCGATAACTTTGCTTAGATAGCGGACAGCAGGGAGGCATATGATGGTAGGAGATAGGTGGTATGGTATTTCATTGTGGCTATATAGAAACGTGTTTCAATATACCCTTTGAAGTTTTCCATGAGATTCGATGATTTTCATTCATAGTAGATAGGTTGCGAGTAGAAAGCATGGGAGGGCCTGAGGACGAAGCTCATTCATAGATTTGATACAAATAAAACACAATGAAAAAGCAATTTTTATGAGGTTCCTAGAAATGTAGAATTTTGATGTCGATGTTTGAATAGTCCTGGCCTGGCCTGGTGGTCTATAGCGCATGCTTACGTAAAGTCAACCTAAACGGCCTTCTCATTTCTAATTCTACAGATATTCAAAGTTAACTATTTGAACGCCAGAAAGGAAATTATTAACATAAATTAATTACTACCATAAACATGGCAGATAATATTGAAGCCGGCGTCGATCAAGGCCGCAGAAGAAACTCACGATCAAAATCACCCCGCAGACACCATTCGCATTCACATTCGCATTCACATCGAAAGCGCTCACCTCACAGAAGCCATCATCACCATACGAGCAAACGAACCAAAACCGAAAGAACCGAAACCCTCCCCTACAATTGTCGCCAGCTTAGCAAACATGATTATGAATACTACAAACCAATGTTCGGGCTATATCTAGACATCCAGAAGGGGATATTCATGGATGAACTTGGAGATACAGAGGTCAAAGGCAGATGGAAGAGTTTCATGGGAAAATGGTAATTTATTTCCAATACCTCGCGCAATATGTCTGGCGCAAGTTTAGAAGAAGGTTCTGGGCTTTGGCTAACATGTTAGGAATCGTGGAGAACTCTCGGAAGGATGGTATGATCCTTCTACTTTAGAGAAAGCTTTGGTTTCTGCGAAAGAGGCTGAGGATGAGGCCGCAAGAGAATTGAATACAAAACCACGACGGGAAGAATCACTGAGTTGTGGACTCGATCCCGAATATACTGAGCCAAATGGGGTAGAGGATGGAGATGATGGGAATGATAGTGATGATTCGATTGGACCGACATTGCCAGGACAAATGAGTAAATCGAGGAGTGGAAGATCAGGGCCCAGTATCCCAAATATACAGGATTTAGAGCTCAAGAGAGGTAAGTTGCAGGATTCTACTTATCGATTGGTATCTAATACGTTACAGAAATGGATGCAGAGGATCGATCAGCACAACGCGACGATATAAGATTTGCACGAAAACTCGATCGAAAAGAACAAAAGGCAGCCCTAGACGAATTAGTTCCACGAGCAGAAGCCGGCACAAGAGAAAGACAACTGGAGAAGAAGAAAGAATTGAATGAGAAAATGAAATCGTTTCGAGAGAAGTCCCCAGGTGCTGCAGAGATTCCGGATAGTGATTTAATGGGCGGCGATGAGGGGATTGATGCGTTCAAGAAGACAAAAGAGGATTTTGAGAGGAAGAAGAATGAGAGAGAATTGAGAAAGGAAGAGATGATGAGGGCTAGACAAGCTGAGAGGGAAGAGAGATTACAAGAATATAGACAGAAGGAAGAGGGTACTATGGCTATGCTTCATGCATTGGCTAAACAGAATTTTGGTTGAAATGGGTACAATTGGAATCGGTTTATTCTAATATTTATTTATTCAACATTATATCCTCATCAAACATGGAGCCGTGGATCATTCAGCCCGTTCGATGTTATGGGAGAAAACAATGAAGCTTTTTGTTACTCAGCCTTGCGCAGCCTTACGTCGATACTGATACCGATAAGATAAAAAAGTAAAATCGCAAGTAGGGTCATCAACCCACAATAGTATATCTTCATTCCTGTCTGAGCAATTGGCCGAGTTCTCCCCTGGCGGTATTATTTACTGGTAAATCAATTTGTTTTGATCCGGCTTGTATACTCACACGGGAGTCATCGAGTACAAACAGTAGCTTTCATGCCCGAACACCGCCATCATGGAATCACTCGGTAGAAGTATGATATATACTCTGAAGGCCAACAGATCATGTTGCGCAAAAGAGCTGCGACGACATGCCCAGTCTTCATACAGAAGAATAAGCACAACGCCATGCCGTGCTACTAAGCAGAAACAAAAATCCACCAAATCGGCACCAAAACCGCAAATACAACATAGGTTCGATTTCCATTATCAGTGTTGACTACTCTCTTCTAACAATTCCATAGAACACCAGCCCCAAACCAATCCTTCAATGGCAGCCCTAACAACCCTCCTCCTCCTCCTCCTCCCCCTGCTGGATCTTCACGATGGAAGCAATTCAATTTGATAGGTGGTGGAATTATAGCTTTTGTGTTCGCCACCTACACCAGCACCATGATTGTTCGTTTCTACAAAATCTCCCAATCAGACGACATACCAAAATTCTCTCTAGCAGAACAAGCAGACGTCTCAACGCGGTACGATAGCATAGCATCGACGTTCGACGAGGAAGTCGAATGGACAGAATGGACTACGGGAGTTACAAAAGAGCGAAAGAAAATGGTACAGCAGGCCTATGGGGATGTACTAGAGGTATCGATTGGTACGGGAAGAAACCTTGATTTCTACGATTGGGATTTTAAGGGGTTTAATGGGGTGGGGAAGGTTAATTATTATACGAATGAGGGGATTAAGAGGGGGAAGGTAAAGAGTTTTACGGCGGTGGATAAAAGTAAAGAGATGTTGGAGGTGGCGCATGAGAAATTCTCAGCTATGTTTCCGGGTGTGGTGGGGGTGAGGTGGATTGTTCAGGATGCGGGGGAGAAGATTCCAGGTCCGCCGAAGAATGCTAATGAGACGGGAGGAAATAAGGAGAGTGGGTATGATACTGTGATCCAGACTATGGGGTTATGTTCTGTGAGTGATCCGGTGAAGGTTTTGAGGAATTTGGGTGAGTGTGTTAAAGAGGATGAGGGGAGGATTTTATTGTTGGAACATGGGAGGGGTGATAGGGATTGGGTGAATAAGTATTTGGATCATGGTGCGGAGAGTCATGCGAATGATCATGGGTGTTGGTGGAATAGGGAATTTGATGAGTTTATTAAGGAGAGTGGATTGGAGGTGGTTAGTATAAAGAGGAGGCATTTTGGAACACTTTGGAAGATTGAGTTGAAGAAACCCAAGAAGTCGTCGATGTTAGATGGTGTGAAAGGTGCTTTGGAGAAGAAGGGAGAAGCTAGAGGGTGGTGGCCATTCTCTTAATTCTAGCAAATCATTACTGCTGTATATCTTGGACCATACGATCCAAATGCAGGTTTTTGCATCGCCTTCCTTATGGATTAGATGGAATCCTTAATACCACAACAGCAACTTGCTACAGTCCCTGAAAAATGCAACCTCAACAACGAACCTAATATTTGGTCAATCCCAGTAGACCGGCTCATTCATTGTTTCATTCAGGATGGTATGTACTACTCCACGACGGTGATGACTTCTGTTGCTTTTTACCTCCTTCATTCTTGTATTAAATCATCTCGTTTGGTCAATGACATTACAAGTACTTACTGTATCCCCCGATATCCCAATCGGACGGCATGTCTGACCACCACAACAACTCATCACTGATGCTTCCCTGCCTCAAATTCCGTCATGTGTAACTTCACTATCACATCCTTGTGTAGCAACTCAGCAAATGATGACAGCCTATCTCACTGATATCGATCTAATCCGCGAATTCCGCACACTTTCCTCATATCCCATCAAAGAATCAACATCCTTACCATATACCAACCATCCTCATACCAACCATACCAACCATACACACCCCCAGCATCTTCAGAGCCGGCAGTAACCGACACTCATCCCAACCCCAAACCTCAACCAGCCTTTTCCATTCAAAGGTAAATTACAATTCATCACGTGCCAGGGGTAGATCCCATACCTCCCAGGATAATTCCATGCAATATGACGACCGAATATTACCCTCTGCAGTTATTACAGGCTGACAGACTTCTTGTGGAGCAAAGATCTGAACACTAGAAAAAGCTTTTACATAACGGGTTCCAGATTTCTTTACCAAAGAGGGAAAACTTCATTCTGGGATTTCTAATCTTTTGGAGCTTTGGTGAAGATTCTGAAGAGGTGGATATTATCAGTGACTATTTGTGTATTCTAATGGTATTCTTCTTATCTATCTGGATTTGAATTTTGCGGGGTCGTATCATAATGGCAGATAGGTAATCACCGTAATGAATTAATTCGTGTACAGGTATTGTTATCTTTTCTAGCAAGCATAGCATCCATATATGTATGTATAGGAAATTACCATCCTCTCTCTATCTCTTGGCCATCCTCTTCTCTCATCATACTACTTCCGACAAGGCAATCGAGTATCATCCATCACAATGGCTCGAAAACACGCCGCTCCAGTAGCAAATGATGCGGATGCAGCGCAGCTGGCCGCGTTAGGTCATAAACCGGAATTGGATAGGAATTTTTCGTTGCTGTCTATGATGGGGTTGGCTTTTGCGATTCTTAATTCTTGGACTGCTTTGGCGGCTAGTTTGAGTGTGGCTTTGCCTAGTGGTGGTGCGACTTCGGTGCTTTGGGGTTTGATCAGTGAGTTGTTTACTTTCTTTTTGAGGGCGTTTGTTTTGGTCTACTGTTTGGCTAGACGCGGCTGGTAGAGATGTGGTATGGACGGAAGAATAATGAATGAATACTAATATTGAATCTCTCTAAAAAGCCGCCGGTATCTGCAATCTCTGTCTCGCAGTCTCCCTCTCCGAATTCCTCTCCGCATATCCTACAGCAGGCGGACAATACCACTGGGTTGCAGTCGTAAGCTGGCCCAAATACGTCCCCATCCTAAGCTGGATCACAGGCTGGATCAATGTATTCGGTTGGATAGCACTCGTAGCCTCCGGCGGCCTCCTCGGTTCTCAACTCATCGTCGGAATCATCTCTCTCACTCATCCCAACTATGAACCCCAGGCTTGGCATCAATTCCTCCTGTATATCGCATATAATATCATTGCTCTCATAATCAACATGTTCATGACATCTCTCTTACCCTTAATCACCAAATCCGCATTCATTTGGTCGATTCTCGGATTCGTCGTTATATCGATTACACTTCTCGCAACCGCAACACCGGATTATAATACTGCGAAATTCGTATTCACAGAGTTTCTAAACGAGACAGGTTGGCCAGATGGAGTTGCATGGCTTCTCGGTTTATTACAAGCTGGATTGGGACTTACGGGTTTCGATGCAGTAGCACATATGATTGAAGAAATCCCCAACCCCGCAGTCGAAGGTCCTAAAATCATGATCGGTTGCGTATTAATCGGTGTTTTCACCGGCTTCATCTTCCTCATGGTTCTCCTCTTCGTAGCAGGCGACGTCAACGATGTTATTGAATCCAGTGCAGGTCCACTTCTACAAATCTTCTATCACGCTACTTCTTCAAAAGTCGGATCTATCTGTTTACTCATCTTCCCATTGGTTTGTTTACTCTTCGCAACGATTTCAATCACTACGACTTCGACGAGAATGACTTATGCTTTTGCACGCGATCACGGACTTCCATTTAGTCGATTCTTCGCGCGCGTTCATCCCACCTTGGGTTTACCGCTAAACGCACTATACCTCACAATGAGTTGTGTCCTCCTCTTCGGCTGTATATTCCTCGGATCCAGCTCCGCCTTCAACGCCATCGTATCCGCTAGTGTCGTAGCCCTAGGCGTCAGCTACGCAATGCCAATCGCAGTTTGCTGTCTCCGTCTTCGCAAACCCCTTCCTGAAACCCGCGCGTTTAAACTCTCGGGTGTAGTAGGTTGGACGGTTAATCTTGTGGGGATTGCGTATGTCATTGTTACAACGGTGTTGTTTCTTTTCCCGCCAGAATTGCCGGTTACGGGAAGTAATATGAATTATTGTGTGGTGGCTTTTGCGTTGGTGTTTTTGGTGGCGCTTGTGCAGTGGTGGGTGGATGGGAAGAAGAATTTTAGGGGACCGAGGGGGATTGATCTTGAGGGGATGGGGGATGGGG
>JWJB01010403.1:0-18950 GCA_000812895.1 Rutstroemia sydowiana
GGGTTGCACTGGGGGGTGTGGATGATGCTTATATCATATGGACTATACGTATTTGGATTTGGGTGCATGAAGGGTTTATTGCTTGTATGGATTGTTTATTGGTTGGTTACGTGGGAGATCTGCAGTTGGTATGTGGTTGGTTTGGTGGGTGGATGGAAATTTTCAAGGCTATTTGCTGGAGAGAGGTAAAAGGTCATGGGAATTGGTATGGTGTGGTGATTGGTTGGGAAGAGGGGAGGATTATGGTGATACGGGGGATGGGAATCAGTTGGATCAGGTGATGAGTGTGTTGTGTTGTGTTGGGTTGTGTTGTGATTGGGGATTACTGCTTAGAATTGAATTGTAGAGAAGGGTAAACCCATGGCATTGAATGAAAGCATTGTCCTATAGCTAGCTGATATATCACATCAAATCATAGACTACTTCTTGCACGGGATTTTGTTCTGGATCAAATCAACCCCAGTCAAGTCAAGTGATTGATTGGATAAAGAAAGTATTTATTCAAGTGGTTTAAACAAGATAACATCATCTCACACACGAACAATAAATCTCCAAGTCAGTCTACAGTGATTTAAATTAATGCAAGTTATCCTTGGATATTTAAAATCTATATCTACATACTGCCTGAGTATTCATTCATATACAGATATATATCAGGTTCTGTTATCAAATATACGGTATTGTATAGCTACTTGGAGTTATAGATGCGCTACAAATTACAATGCAACAAGGTAAGTGGGCTTTATATCTTTCTTGTCTAGTTCTATACTTTCTTTCGGATTCTTGCCTGGACTTGAGATAGAAAATCGAAGCATACTCATACATACTCATACCGTATCATATTTATGGAATACGGGATCTGGAATTGTTAAAATAGTAGCTGTGCATGTATATTATACTTTGAGGAAAGTACGCGTTAAGGTTGAAGAATTGAAGGCAACGGTGGGGGTTGGAGTTGGATGTTGTGGAGGGGAAGGGGAAGGAAAGAACTTGTTCACATGGGATTTGGATTAGGTTGGATTGGATTAATTTGACTACTTTTGAGCTTCCTCTTCTTCTAGATTTGTATTTGGTAGAAGTATTAGATATCTAACACTTCTTACTTGTATACATCTGATTTGATCAACTGGGGTCGAATGATGAAGGAATGGGATGGATGATTAATATCTTGAAACTAGTACTGGGAGTTTGCTTGTCAAAATTGGGGTTTTTGAGTAAGTTGTCGAGTCTGCTGAACACAGGATTTTTGAGGAAGCTGACGCAAAGCTGTAGAAGAATTGGAAGAATTGGCTTATGGGTATACCGCCATACTGGAGAGTCAAAAGATACAGTGATGTAGGTGGATAACTAACTCTCTGATGCTGACTTGCTCACTGGTGGAGACATTGGGGGATTGCATTTTCGATGGGTGTTCTTGAGTGGATATTCATCTTGATGTAAAATTTGAGTCTTGAGGATACAGCTATTGAATGTTAAGAGTTGGAGATGAGAGAAATATATGTTATGGAGTCTCGAATTTTATGGGTTTAGAGGACGGCTAGAGTATACCGTGGAAGAAAACGAAATTTGGGGAAGGGGTTATACTGCGGGTGACCCAGCTTCAGCTTTCATGACCATCTCTTGGGACTATCTGATGTTCGGTCATCGTTTAAGAGTCATCATGTACATTCAAGGCATGGATTTCGTTCATCCACACTGGTTGTTCAGCCTCAAATCCTCACACTACAAGTTCTTTCATAACTTTGCGACTTCTAATCGCATATCCAATGAACTTGAAGTTCAAAATATATGCTACAGTAAGATGGTGCACAGATAGCTTCACCTCCATGTACAATATAACCTTAGCAGATTTGGGAGTAAACCTGAAAACTATCATGATGGCTGGAATCTGCGGTCTGCGTGGTAGAACAGTCCGTGGGAAGGTATTGGATAAGGTGACTAGAATTGCGGGTTGCTATGTAAGATATTTGAGGTAATCCAAGACAGTGTGAGACTTGAGGAATTTCTGTGGAGATCAAGAAAAATGTGAAGATAAGTTGCAGATTTCAGAGATTGTCCAAGCAGGAGAGTGGAATTACAAACATCACGCCTGTCCAACTCATCAGGTTGAAACTCTCCTTATACTCTACAACTTCGGCTTCGAATCCATATCTGTCTCTTCATCCCAAATACTATCCCATTCTACTTTATGATCTAGATGTTCTTTTTGTGTCGGTACTTTCACCTTATGATGTTCACACGTACAATAAACTATCGAACCATTTAAACTTGTCATCGTACCCCGAATTAAAGCCATCGTCCTCCCAAACTGCACCACTTCGCTATGAATCCGGACCGTTGCGCCTGTTATATTTTAATATTAACTGTGTGCAACACAACACCGTATTCATATTCAAATATGAGAGAGGATTACGAAGAACTTACCAATAGGAACAGCTTTCAAATAACTAATATTCAGCGTTCTAGTCACACCACCTAAAAAACTATATGTATACACGCAATTAGAATCTAAACATACACAACTTGCACTTCCAAACAGCAAACCGAAAAAGCAAAAGAAGAAAACACTCACTCCCAATGACCGGGTTTCGCAACCGGTCCTAAAGCAGTAGTAGTACACATATCGAAAATTACTCCCGCAGCACCACCATGCATTACACCGTTAAGATTCCCATATTGTTCTGGGATGACAAATTCATATGTTACTGTTCCTGCTTCGGTTGCGTCTTTGATGGTGATGTTGTACATGATGTATTTATCGTAGCCTTGGAAGTTTGTGGATGTGGTGATTAGACGGTATCTGGTGAATGATGTGTTAGATATTTATGATTGTGAAGATAATATGGTATTGGTGTTTGAAAGGGAGGGGGGGAGCGGGGGGGTGAATGTTGTGTATTTTGGAATTTGGCGGTTTTTGTAGTTCAATGGGGTTCTAATACTATTTTGTGTATCACGATACATATAGAACTGACTGTAACTAAGGCGTTGATCCCATTTGAATAGGATGGAACCTCTCGTGAAAGCACAGTATCAAATGAATGGAGAAAAGAACTATCGCAAAATTACCGTTCGAAAATAGCTTCCACGGCCTTGATTGCCTTTTCACGTGAACCGGAAGCCATATTTGAAGTCTCAAACTTCTATTCTAGTAAAATACTGATAAGAAGTAAGTTCATGAAGTATAGAATGATGTTTCCTTGATCATTTTCTATCATTTCGATGTTCAAATTAAGTGTGCTGTTGGGTTGGGGTTGGGTTGGAGATGAATGAATACATGATGTCCTTGGCCGATTGTGAATTTGGGTTTGCCGAGGTTTATTCTTTTTGGTGGAGGAAGGAGGCTCATCGTGGGGTACTGGGGTGTCTTTCATGGATTATAGGGTTACATCGGACCCCACTAAAGCCTAAACTTTGAGGAATGACAAAGATAGATTTGCATAGTTCTACATTCAAATCGTGCCATCGTACCATATTGCCATCTCTTCACGAAAAAACCACAGCACCAGCCGTGCGGATTGAGGTTATCAGACTTTCATGATGATGATCATAACTATGGATTAATATACGAGCACTACTGATGATTTGAGGTAGACACTAAAACCGGCAGACGGCTAACCTTAGCCTCCTCCGCCGATTTACGATTCTCGATTTTACCCTCCCTATTCTGCAGCGCACATTTGACGAATCTCAAATTCAAATTCAGCGGTAATTCCTAGGATATCGGGGAGAAGGTTACTTTCACAATTGCACAAATGGGGGAATGCGATACGGGGGGTTTCAATTGTGGTGAAGTAAGTGGTCGCCGGTTCATCCGGTTCAGCTTGGGTTGTGCGACAAGCTGAGAGAGAAATCGATCAACGACGCAGAGGAAGCCCAAAACGAAACTGGATTGCCATGTTGCCCTTAAAAGCTGGCATAAGGAATACTTGGCACAACTGCAGACGGACAGTATTTACATGAAGCTTCCTCTTGAGTATGGTTACTCAGCGCTATCGTATTTCTCGACTCGGTGAGTCATAACATCTGGAGTTCAGCGAATGATAGAAGCGACGAAGAAGTCCAGAAAAAGTACAACACAATCAATATCCGTGAGATGTGGACGTAGCATTACGGTTCGTACCGAAGGGAATGTTCTGGATGTTGATTTTAAGATATGATAACTTCCAAAGGGCTCAGATAGTCCTAGTCAATATGAAGAGCGTCAGCCTCAGTCAGCCCTACTGTATCCAGATACATGGTAGCGGGTCTGTATTTCGCAAACAACCTTACCACGTGTCAGCTCAAGATGGGTAGTCGTCGTTATTTCGATAATAACGTGTTGTATGATTGATCCCCTTCTAGTGATTGATCCGACACTAGGGTAGCTGAGTTAAGCTTATATTATTCGGAAATAGATTCATTCACTTCTACTATATCCGAATCCTATATCCAGATCAATAACGCTGGCTCCGGACGCAAGTATGATGAGGAACCAATAACCATGGGGGGATATGGAGTTTCCTCAAATCAACCTTGCCACTTATAGCTTATTTCCACGATTATATCCAATTTTACCTATCTTTCACGATTGCTTGTTGTTTATAGCCTGGTTCTGGTCATATTTGTGGAGTTATCCCTCCCTCTATCAGCTATGTCCGGCCCCTGTCTTTACTTACCAGTCGCAATTATTCATCTATTTGACAGTTTGAAGGCATTCCATGTAACTGGTAATATTTTGTATATTTCTGTATCTCATCTCGCGCTGATCCGCCACACACCTACTGCACGTATACGTTTGGTGGAGTTCCGCCCTTAGTCCCCACCGTGCGTCCGTATACAAGCCAATCTAGTAGTGGGATCATAAGGCCACCAGTGTTCTGCGGTACGCCTTACGTCTTTTTATTTACCACTTCAAAATCGTTTCCAATTATAGTATGTTCAAGTCTGTGTTATATGTCCGGTACAATGTTTTCCACTTTAAGTTTTAATCAGTTACGACAATGTAGCCAGCAAGTCTTGCAGCACATTTCTCCACAAGCGATATATCTACGAGATCGACCTTTATTGATATGTAACTTAGCGGCGACATAAAAGGAATTAGTTCCGTTAAAAAACTCTACCGCTGTCATCAGATACAGTCAGATATGGTAACGATGAAATCACCTTGTGTCAATCATCTACGTACAATTCATATCGGACTCCGACAATGTCCTCAAAATGAAGTTCAAGTTATAATCAATTGGTGAAGAATGTCAACACGCTAGCTAGGGCTGCGATACTGGACATCAAACCAAAAAAAAATGGAGAGATGGCTTTATCTAAAGTTATGTCCGTGCCCGAATGAGCATCGCGCGCTGGTTGATAATCAATGTTCTTTGTACGTATTGATGTATAGACATGTGGATTAGGTATTGCTTTCCGCCGACAAGGTCGGATTTTAGAAGCTTAGATTAATAATTCCTTTGAAACGTTTCTATTTGATCTTATTGGTAATCGTTGGCAAGGCGTGCCGTTCGTTCACGGCATAACCATTGAGCCGAATTAATTTTATTGGACGCCGCTCTGCTACCAGTCCGACGCTACAGTAGCTAAAGGTAAAGCCCAACATAAATTTAAATCTTAAAGGATTTTATATTGTAAGCACTGTTTTGTTTCTAGTGGGGGGGTTACGTCCGTAGTGCTTAGGATACCGAGCTGTCGTCTCATTGATTAGTAGTGGGCGTAATGTCAACGTGTAATTGGCTAATACTTACAATGAAATTTCTCATGTACAATAAGATCGCTGGGCATTATCACAAAGAGTCAACCGTCAACCTACCCAATTTACTAAATAACATAAGCGATGTGGTTCCTGCTATTGGTGAGAAGCCACCTTAAAATTACAAAGAATATATTGGGCTATGATCCACACCTTACTACCAGGTACAAAGCTCGGATCACCATGGAGATCTATATATGCTTCCTACGCTCATATCTACTTTATAGCATAATGCCCTTGACCAGATAAATCTTCTCATCTGTTCTCATCATTACGCACTCGGTCTATTGTGTTCTTGCAAAGTGTTGAAATCAACCGATTCTAGGTCAGTCATTATCTACTTTGGCTCTACTGAAGTGAAGGAGCAAATCAGATATGATCAATAGCTAACGTGATACATAGCAATTGAAACATCGTCAAAATGACGAACTTCGATGAGAAGGAGAAGATAGAAGAAGCTTCCGGCTCGAAGCACAACTCACTGCTAGTCCCGGCGGCAAAGAATGAAGATCATGATGTCTCTGCAAATACATCAGTCACTGGCCCTGACAAGGACGAGGAGAAACTAGAAGGATTATCTCGGTCGAGGAATAACTCAATGTTAGTCCCCGGAGCAAGGAACGAAGATATCTCGACGAATACCTCAGTCACCGGATTCGAAAAGGATGAAGAGAGACTCGAAGTTGCACCAGCAGAGGAGGTACCAGGAAGGGAGATCACTGGGTTAAGATGGGCTGCTGTAGTTGCAGCTATTCTGAGCTCTTGCTTTCTTTTCGCCCTCGACAACACGATTGTAGCAGATGTACAAGGTCAGATTGTGCTAGAATTCGACTCAATATCCAAGCTCTCCTGGCTCAGCGCAGGTTTTCTTATCGGAGCAGCTAGTACTAATCTCGTGTGGGGAAAGATATATGGTCAATTCAATGCGAAATGGACGTACATTCTCACGGTAGTCATTTTTGAAGCTGGGTCCGCTCTTTGTGGAGGTGCGCCAAATATGAATGCTGAGATTGTTGGGAGAGTATTGTGTGGTTTTGGTGGCTCTGGTATGTATATTGGTGTAATGTCATTGTTGGCTGCTACAACCACCATACACGAACGACCTATGTATATTGGTGGTACTGGACTTGTTTGGGGGCTTGGAACGCTGCTTGGTCCGATTATTGGAGGTATGTTTCAAGATAATTTAGTCGGATGGGAGAAGTACTAACAAATACCCCAGGTGCCTTCACTGTTTCGTCTGCCGGTTGGAGGTGGTCATTCTATATTAATCTTTGCGTCGGAGCTTTATGCGCACCAGTGTATCTCTTCTTCTTACCGAGCATTGATCCTCGTCCAGGAGTCAAATTTCTTGATCGATGCAAGGAAATGGACTATGCCGGAGTTGTCCTCATTGTCGGAGCTTTTGTATCTGGTGTTATGGCGCTTTCGTTCGGCGGTCTCACATATCCATGGGACAGCGGCAAAATTATCGGATTATTTGTGACTTCCGGGGTTCTCTTTATCCTTTTTGGATTCCAACAAGTATACACTGTTTTCACGACAAAATCGCGACGGATTTTCGGAGTCGAGTTCATGAAATCGAGAACTATGCTTATTCTCTTTGCCATGACTTCGGCTGGAGTGACTGGTATCTTTATTCCCATCTACATGCTACCTATTTTCTTCCAATTTACACGCAACGATAGTGCGCTCGAGGCAGGTGTTCGATTACTACCTTTCGTCATTTTCATGATCTTCACTGTCATCTTAAATGGTGCAGTTTTATCAGCATATGGTTATTATATGCCTTGGTATACGGTCGGTGGTGCTCTTGTTCTAACCGGAGGTGCCCTTATGTATACGGTCGATATAAACACCAGCGTAGCACGAATCTACGGTTATACGATACTTCTTGGTTTTGGTAGTGGTCTATTCGCTCAAGCTTCTTTCTCGGTAGCTCAGGCGGTCGTGGCTGAAGATATGGTTCCCATGGCAATAGGATTCATTACCTGCGCACAGGTTGGCGGATCAACAATCGCACTTGCCATTGCGAACTCGATTTTCTTAAACAACAGTCAGAAATCTATTGAAGCCATCTTACCAGATGTACCGGTAGAGGAAATTCAAGAGGCTATTGCGGGAGCGGGGAGCGCATTCGTGCAGAGTCTGTCGGATGTTCAGAGAGATCAGGTTTTAGTGGCGATTGTTGACGCTATGAGTAAGACTTATATACAGGTCATTGTGGCTGGAGCGTTGACTTTGATATTGAGTGTCTTCATGAAGAGAGAAAGGCTGTTCATGTCTGCGGCGATGGGGGGTTGAGTGACTGAGTAGGAGTTTGGTGATTTCAGCAAAATGGCGGGGATAAACTGGAACTGCATTACACATAGAGGTTTCTGGATGAATGATTGGGATGAAGGGTGCATGCATGCGATATGAAAGGAAAGGAGTTTGCAAAAATGGTAATATAGATATTTGGGGGATTGCTAGACACATTCTTGATTTTATGGTAATAATATAATCTACACTCACATGCAAGGATAGGATTGTATGATAATCAGAAAATTCACCCTCTCAAAATCCGATGATTTACCCATGTATATCATAGATTGGAGAAGTTACTACCAATAAAAAGCTTCACTTCGGTTACCGGTAAGCTTCATTTCGAGAGACCCACCGATCTACGATCCACTTCAATCCTTTTGGGGTGGTGTGAATTACAGTAGTACCAGGTATGATGTTTGATTCCATCAATGGGGGAGGGAGCCGAATTAATGGTCGGTGTTCGCTAGTACCGACGATTGGTAATGAAAATAGAATGCGCTCGCTGTATTTTAGATCAGTTACGATTTCTCTGCCTTGATCCGATGCGTAGAGTTATGCGGGCTCTGAAGGTTTTTCATTTGTGCGCAGAAGTAACCTTGTGTTATAATCATAGAACGAGTCATTTCCCAAGTGAACACTGGTGCCAAGTGAACGCCCATGATATTAAGGCATACTCTGCTAATTAGAATTAAGGGTGCTCGAATTATTCTATCGAGGGAGCTGTACATTTCTATTATATCATGCTGTGTGGATGGATTCACCCCGCATTGCATTACGATGTACTCTGGGCACGCTTATCATATACTGTCACTTATTCGTACCTTCTTTACTTGCAAGTTTCACTTGACATACCATAGTAATCACCATTCGTGGAATTCCGCCAGATTGCCAAGGGAACAGTAAAGCGCCACAGTACTTCATTAAGGAATGGTCTAAGACTATTGAAGGTTATTGCGCGAGAGGACAGGCGCCAAATTGATGAAATCCTCTATACGCTTACTTTCATTGGCTACATGTAAATCTTACAGAAACACCCCTGAGACATGGTGTTTACCGAATGCGAATCCCACGCGGGACGACCGTGTTGGAATAGGTATGAGGTATATACAGTCATCAAAAGCCGACAACCCCGCCCATTCGTCAACATTGAAAATCGCCATGTCGGTTCGATAGAATGATTATCATTGGCTAAACACACATCTTACTGAAAAGAACCTTACAAGTGGGTTTACTACCCTACGCGGGAGGATCTTGTTGTAGTAGGTATGAGATATAAATACTGAACAAATTCCACCCCTCTGTATTCATATTCAACATCTGTCTGACTTTCCTTCATTTAGCCCTAACCTTCTATATCGAAATTCACAATGGCATCGCTCGATTTCCCCACCAAGAATTACACAACCTCTCGTGACCTCACATACTCTTACATTTTCATCGCTCCAAAATCCAACAAACCCTACATTCTTTTCCTACATGGATTCCCAGGCGTTGCATATAACTGGCACCATCAAATCAGCCACTTCACATCCTTAGGGTATGGAGCCATATCCCTCGACCTGCTCGGCAGCGGAAAAACCTCCAAACCCCACGAACCAGAAAAATACAGACTCAAAGCCATGGCAACCGACGTAAAAGAAATACTAGACCATGAATCCATCCCAAATGTACTCGCAGTAGGACATGATTGGGGTTCACCCCTTCTTGGCCGCTTCGTCAACCATTTCCCAACCATGGTTACAAAGATTGCGTTTCTGGATGTGGGTTATACACCACCTGGATTTGTGTTCACACCGGAGTTTGTGAACGCAATTAATTCTCAGGCGAAAGAAAAGGCGGGATTTGAAATCTTTGGTTATTTTTTGTTCATGGGTGAAGAGGATGCTCCGGCGTTGATGGATAAGAATGTGAGTTTGCCGATCATGTTTATGTTCGAGCGACCCTTGACTAACTTTATACAGCCATTATCCGTATTTTCAATGTCGTTCTCGACCAAGCCCGAGACAGAAACAGGTATCATGGGCCCTGTAGGAGGGTTCAGGAAGTTGCTCGAGGAAAGTACAGTGCTGGAGTTTGCGGATTGGGTTACTAAAGAGGTGAGCTTACCCCATCGACTATCCAAATACTATGTACCGGTGTGTTGATTGACCGTATTTATAGGATATTGCCCGATTCCAGAAAGACTTTTCTCCCGAGAATGGTGGATTCCTTGGTGTGATCAATTGGTATAGGGCTCAATTGGAAGCAGTGAATACCGAGGATGACAAAGGTATTGTAACTCCTGAATCAAGTCGAAATTGACCGGTAACACTCACTAACCTTGGTGTTATTTGCCTTAGATTTCCCTCCAGAAGCTACAATCATAAAGCAACCGACTCTTATGATCACAAGTAACTGCATCATTACGGCGATGGCAGATTTTGCAGGGCAGATGAAACCATTGATCCCAGATCTGACAATAAAGAAAATAGAGAGTGGCCATTGGATTATGTTGGAAAAGCCGAACGAGACTAATACTATGCTTCATGAATTCTTTGAGGGATAAAGAAGTACTGCAAATGGAGAGTTTGTTGTGTAGGTGGGACGTTTTCGCAACTTCGCCACTTATGGCTCAAGAGTATCAACGAATTTCACAATTTGATAAGAAGAATGAAATTTGAATATTGACTTGTCCATATTTCATTACCTCTTCTCCTCTCATTGATTGTATGACTCGGGTCGGTATGCACGATGAGTACATATGGTGTGCCCTGTGAGACTTATGTAGCTTATAGCAAGCAAAATTCCTGCATTTATTAAGTTGCTTCAACATCACTAATGCTTTCTGTCATTGAGGTACGCAAGACAAGTTCATTTGAACGCCCTCACAGAAGCATTTGGTGACCTGCGGACCAACTCATCCACCATCATCAACTTAGAGATTAGAGTCTAGAAAGGTGAAATATAGGCAATCAAAGTGTATCGCAGATATGGTAGTCCGTACAGGAATTATAGGTACAAGGTTTTTCCTGAGATAATCGGAGTTGAAGAGGGATCGGTGCATATGATTATTGACACCTCCGGCCGTAAACTCGTGTTCCCATTATTGGGCACGGTAAAAGATCCACAAAGGTAACCGGGTGTGAGTTTATATCCAGCAGAGGTAATACCCGTAAAAGAAACCTCTCATATCGTAAGCTTGGATAATGAAAAATCAATTTTAAAAAGCTATCACATTCAACGCTCAAAATGTAAAAAGGTAACGTAGTTATTAAGTCTTTGAAAATGAGTACAAGCTGGTACATCTCCAGTGTACTTTCTATTCTAAATTCTATCTGATATCTATCTGTACCAAGTGAAGTCTAAAGTAAAATCATAAATCATGGACATTGTTGTCCTAAACGCAATGTGAAATTCTAAGCAATCTCATGGGAATCCTCTACCCTCCTTTCAATCTGATCGAGGGAAACACCATCTTCTTTCAGATTGTTATGCTTTGAGAACTCCTCCACAGTCACGGCCAACTCTCCCATGACAATTGCCTGCGCCTTGCGAACTGGCTTCACTTCAAATAGTCGATCCATTATATCGAGAGGGACTGATTTGGTTTCTGGAACAAGGAAGTAAACGAAGAAGACGGCGAAAGCAGTAACAGATCCGAAAAAGAAGTACATCCCGAACCCATTCTTTCCCATACCAGCAACCATATTTGGGGTGATTCGGGCGATAACGAAAGTCCAGAGCCAATTTGCCATAGATGCACCAACTTGTCCCACATTGCGACTAGCCTGGCTAAAGATTTCGGAATTGACGACCCACGGAGTTCCATTCCAAGATGTAATGTAGATGCAGGTCCATAGGTAAATCATGAAGATAGTGGCGATACCATGAGAATCCAGTGAGCCAGAGCTGTTGTCATCCGCAGAAAGGATTAGAGCACCAATGATGAACATCAAAATGGATCCAACACAGCCGCCAGCTATGAACAACATGCGACGGCCAAATTTATCGATGAGTACCGTTAACCATAGAACAGTCATGACGCATTTCACAATTCCAAAGAACCCAGTCATCATGTTGACAGTCTTGGTATTTGTGACTCCCATTGTTTTGAAGATCGTAGGTGAGTAGTAGTTGATAGCGTTAATACCGGCGAAGTTTTGGAGGACGAAAAGCATATGTCCAAGGAATAATCGCCACAAAACTTTGTTATCGGTGAAAGCAAGGCGAATAGGTTCGATGAATCCTGTAGGTAGGTTGTTGATTTGGAGATCCATCATTTCTATCTCGTCCAAAATATATGGGTCGTCGGCTTCGAGGTTTCTGAAGTAGCATAAGTTGGCAATACCCTCCTCGCGACGACCTCTACTCCACAACCAGCGCGGGGTTTCTTTTAGGAATACGAGACTGCCAATAAGGACTGCTGCAGCAGGAATCAATTGAATGCCGAATGGGATCAGCCACTGATTTCGACCGTATGGCACGCTTTGAGTCATGCCAAAGTTTATCCAGAAACCCACGAGGCCTCCAATTTGCCATCCTAATTCATATGTACCGACGAGACGGCCTCGAATTGCTGTTGGGGAAATTTCCGAGATGAATATTGGGACCTTGAAATGTTAGTTGAGAGTCAAAGAAGATATAGTATCAGGGTTCGACATACAATCATGGTACATCCCCCCACACCAAAACCCGAAATAACTCTTCCAGCATACATAGGACCGATGAGACCTCCGATTGACGCAAACGTAATGCAAACACCAACTATGAAGATGCTGACAAATGTCCAAAGAGTAATTCGTCGTCCGAAAAAGAATGCAGTGCCATAAGAAAATATCGATCCAAAGAATGCTCCAGCTTGGAATAATGAAACTATGTTGGCTTGAATTGTACTGGCCTCCGACGCACTTAGCTTATCGAGACCAAATTCTGCTTTGAAAGAATCGAGAGCGACTGTTGTTCCGATGAAAGAAGTAGTATATCCAATCATACATGCGGCGAAAGAGGCTATTGCGGCAGATACATAAACACGCCAATTATAGACCGCTGGTGGAGTTGGGCGGTCTTCGACCTTAGAAAGGATACCCATCTTTGCGGTTTGCAATTGAATTGGTTACAGATGGGAAAGATTGAAAAATAAAGAGAACAGAAAATGACTGAAGAAAGATCGGGTTTCGAGTCATACTTAATGACAGCGCTTGCAACTCACAGGATTTTCACTTCGATCCACCAAATCTTAGCGGGGCCCACCCCATACCTCTTTAATGGATTTGTTCAATCATAGGAGATTGTCCCCACGACCTACCTCCACGCAAAAAGGGGGTTTGCAGTGGGTGAATATTCTTTCGTGTGGAGGTACTCCGCGCGGAGATATCGCAAATCTCAACCTCTATGAAGGTTTCATGCGCTGTGTTGCCGAGGTGGATACATACATAGGAAGAAGATTTATCCAATTTGTTCTCAATTTCTTATGAAGCAGGGAAATTTAGGTGGAGACCTCTAAGATTGTAGTGGGTATTATTGGCTACAAAGCGGCTGCATAGTGGGAACTGTTCTTCTTTTTCTCACCAATACAGAATTCATTCGCCGCGATTTCCGTTCTCATAACCATCGGAATATCTGCGGTTAGTGATCTGCTGTAAGTAGGGTCTGTTCCTAGTCCGTTTGTAACGGAATGGGTCCGTGTTACCATCTTATCGTAAGCCGGTGTCTAATATGAGGCTGGCGATTGGTCGGTGAGATCTCGGTTTAAATCTTGTAGAAATTGAGTTCTGCTTGCATCTGCATCTCCAAATTCAATTATTGGTTACATTTATGAATATTTAACGCCCGCCTCATATCCCACGTTTGTCAAATACAGATATGCTATGCTTCCAATGCAGAATGATTTTGTGTCAGTTGTTCTTCCAACTTCATCATTATGGATCTATGCCAGTAACATTGAATCTACAGATGACGTAGCTTATGTTGGGGTTGGTTGGAGAATACGCTTGAAGTGTTCAAGTGCAAGGCAAACAAGCGATGCGTTGATCTTGTTTCCGGGCGAGTCTTTATCCACACGATATGGCGTATTCCAAAATGGGAAACCCGACCGTGAAGGAAGTTGTATCGTGGAACAGCTATTAGTAAAGCTCTTCCCTGAATTGAAGGACCGATTCCAATTGTTCATGTCAAATTATTTGTTGCTGGTATCTTGCCGCCGAAATTATTCATACATAACCATGGAAATGCTGGATGTCTTGACCGATTTTTAATGCGATATTTATTTCCTCCTCTTTTATCAGCACAATCCACCAGGGCCACCTTCATTTCCAACATAGCGACGTTTCGTATTAAGCGAGTTGTTTCTCATCCATATTGTAGATGGTATTTTTCTTTTCCGATAAATCGAGGAAGTATCAAAAACCCAACAAGCTATTGAATCCGAAATACATATACATCCAATTTCGTCGACATCAAAAATTTGACCAAATGATATATTGGTTCAATGCCTTGGATGAAGATTGTTGCGGGCTGAGTATGAATTGCCGAAAAGGGGGGGTATTTGCTATTTCAATGGCTGGAAATCCCGATGTCTCAACTAAATGTCAAGAAACCATTTTCTAGTAAGCACAGGTAATCTCAGCGCCATCGAACTCCATATCAACCAGTGGAGGTCATAATGCTCCTGTTGAATTCCAGGAACACCCGGAGTTCGGGAGTACTCCGGAACCTCCCCTTTACTCCTCTAGAGGATGGGCCATCATTACCAGCCATTGGATATAGGATATGACTCTTCGAAATTCACTTCATTACACCGATCTATCTTTCAGAATCTGAATTTTTCGACCTTTTGTGAGCCCAGGAAATAAGTGTCGCGGGCTGAGTATTGGGGTGAGGGATGGAAGCGGAATTTGAGAAACGATTTGCGTTGACATACATGGAATACCACTTGCCTTGGGAAGATTTTCTTGGTAGAAATTTCACTACGGTTCTTCATGAAAATCCACCGTACGTATGTACTGTACGCATGTTAGTAATGAGCATTTTTCATATTAGGATGCAAGAAGTGTGTGATGATAAGATTTCATCCGGCTCTTGAGATGAGATTTTCGCTTTAATGAGCTGCCCCAATGCCGACATATTAGTTACTTCTATGGTATAACTTGAAATGACGACCAGTAGAACATTGGATAACAAAATAAGTAAACGTGCCTATCACTGTCAAGGCTGATCAATTTGGTTCGGGATTCGGAATTTCCTCGTGTTTATGGCAGCCTTGTGCTACGTAGTCTTGTATCCATAAGTTGATAGACTTTGCTGTGGTAATTGGTGGAGGAAGATAACTGTAATGAATCCCTGTCTCGTCTCTGTGGATATCCACATATCATGTCAATTGGGAATGTGTTTGGGTCTGCGCAGGTGGGGGCTGTGGTCGTAAGCCTGGCGCCTACAACATAATTGTTGTTGGCTTCTTCACAGACCTTTCTCTGGTCACTTTACTAACATTGACAACTATACTTCGCCCATATTGTTGTCACCACTCCTGTCAGGTAAGCTAAACTTCCTGAGATCAGAAGCAACATTTCGAAGAATGGATAGGGGATTGAAAGGTGTTTGAACTCATATAGCAAATGCGCCGAAAAGAAAAATTACTGTTTTCCTATTTGGGTACCCTCTGCCACTGGAGGGTCCAACCCGATCCCGTATAGCAATTGCACCAGCAATAGATTATCCCACTCTCCCCCCATTCACGTACTTACAAATGCCAATTGAACATATCTGCTAGAATCCGGGACATTGCAAGAACATAAACCCGCCTCATCTTGTGCCGGAAGTTCAAACCAATGCTTGTTACAGGACAATATAATTGCAAACCAAAATGGAATATTCTTTGAAGCGAATTGTGCGCAATAATTCATAATGTGAATAATACGCAGTATTGAGGAACCAATCTGCATCTCGATACAAATCCTCTGAACGTGGAATTACAAATAGAACCGTTCGTTCGAAATCATAAGAGAATTCCAAGCTACAATGGGTGGATGGGCACTTGAATCGTGATAAATTTGTGATACCAGCAACACAAAACTAGATCTGCCTCGCGAGGTTACTTCACATTGCTGCAGATAAAAGGACCTTCTGATATACATAAACTCACTGGAAACGTGGTGCCGGTTCTTGAATTCGCCCGGAGAGGTCGTTCGAAAACATGTAATCTCGAACGGATACCTGTGAGTAATTCGAGGAGGAATGGAAATTGTTTTTTCGGTATGTACCCAGCAAGTGCTGAAAAAGCTCGGGGGGGAGGTTCTTCACGATACGGTGCTTCGAGTCCGAGGCCGAAATGGCGCCTATTGTGAGGCACTGTTGGAGACTTCTGCCATATTGGCTGATCTGGTGATCCATAGATGATACCATCTTGAACAAACGGCGTGTTACACGGGATACGATTTTTCATGAACTATCACTGTTCAATCCCAGCAGATTGATTGTATTTATCACCACAGAACTTCGATTGGAAGTGGTGGAGAGTAGTGAAAATTCCAGGCACGGTAGTGATTTGAGGTATTAGAGGTGGGTGGATGAAGAACCTTGACACAAGAAGCCTTCCTCCTGATGTCAGGCATGGTATGAGTATATCGAGAATTCTGAATACACAATCATTTACCATATTCACATTGTTCAAGATCCAAAAACTCGTTAATTCATGATTCATTCATCGACGAGAATATACATCCAGCGTACCAGCAACTATTCGCTCCTCATCCCGTAAGAATCTCCAGCGACTTCCCCCACATCTCCAAGAGAGCCATAACAAACATATATACAGTTGAAACAATCCCCAACAAGCACCAAGCACCAAACCATATGAATCAATCATATCAAGCCCAACAACCCACATACTCAACCAGTAAACAACTCAGGTCCAGGCATAGTATAATTCGTCAACGTAGTATACGGATTAAAGTAAATCCCGGGATCAGTCTCAGTATAGAGTTCCGTAGCGAGTGTTCCTGTAGGATTTGCAGTACCCGAGCCCGTCACTTCGATATTGAGACAATTTGGGTAATTCTGGGCACCTCCCACCGAGCTCGCACCATGCAAGGCAATGATTTCATGGCGGAATACATAATTTCCTAATGTGGTGAGATTAGTATCAAAGCTATGAACAGAATAGAAGAATGGGATGTACTAACCTGCTGCCAAGGTTTTCGGAACAGTGGTTGTCCATGAATTGTTATTTGCGATCAGGTCTGCGGAGGCCCAAGTTTGTGTATCGAGGTTGATACCTACCGCGTCGATTTTTACGAATTTGAGGGTTGTTTTATCGATCTGGTTTTGTTTAGTGTTTGAGTTGACAAAATAGTTCATGGGGACATCATACATCTGAGCAGTCTCCTCCACAATTAGCAGCATAAGTCAAGACAGGACCGATGGTATGCGGCCAAGTGGTCCATTGGAATTCGACTGTTGATCCAGCAGCGACTGTAGCAGAAACATTTGCATTCACTGCATTCTTATTGCACACAATGTCTCCGGACCTGTAAGTTATGGTATTAGTTTAGGAACTTGTAGTGAAGTATCTGGTTGGAATGACTTACTGGTACGCGGTAGGCGCAACAAATCCAAGGTCAAGAGCCTCTTCATACCAACCTGGTGTTTGGGGAATAGTAACCTTATTGACGATGTCGTAATAATATGAGACTAGCCATCCAGCAGTATAAGCCCCATTTGATACTATTCCATTGACATAACCATGGCCCAAAGCACGGCCAGCAAAAATAGCGAGGAGAGTAAATTGTTGTAAAACGAGCATCTTGAAATCGAACGAGTGAATGAGATGAGTTTGAATTGAGGATTGAATGAGTGTCTTAGATGAGATGAATTGAATATGGGAGGTTCGTTCTATCTTTCCTTATATAGGTACTTGACGGACGAACTGGATAGTGGACATGAGTCGCTGCTTTCTCATCATGATTTCAAATTATTGGTGCGAGATCTCGAAATTCGCTATGCATCCCTCTTTGAAATTGTGGAGGAATGGATGGAATAATTATTCTTAAAATTGGTAGTTATGCAAGAAAGCGATGCAACTGCCACCATTCAAGATGGATGTGTGTTTGAGAAGTACCGCCAAGACGGTCATAATTTCCCTGATATAGATTGATTTATATTGTGGTTGGATTCGCTAAAATGGATGATCATTCGATTTATATTGCAAAAACGGGTTATCGGGACGATCAGGCGAAGTCACGACTTACAAGTTCATCTGATGACTTTATCATCTCAATTGAAACGTGGAAGGTTATTGATAGATTGAGTTATGAAGAAGTACTTATGGCTTCATGTGTAACCACTATACAGGAAGGTTGATGCTTGTTATGAATAAGTGGTAAGCGGTTATTTTCAGATGCTTCTCTGAAATACGAGCGCGGTCAACTACACAACTGAAGGGATATATAAGATCCACAAATAGAATTTGGATGATTTGTGTTTTACAGATGATCTCGTGATATTTTGGACATCAGCAGTTTCAATTTCGTGTTGAAAATAGACTCTTGGCGACACCCCTCAGAATATATGCTCAATGTTTTATGTTACGAATACCTTCAAACATGCTCAATACGATTATACGAGCACATTGAAGAGATGAAGAAGTAAAAGGATAGGTGGATATTTAGTATATATATTCTATCATTTTACCTCATGAAAAAATAGGCAAGTCAATAACATATTTTACCTCAATTCGATTAGAATGACTCCTGATCTCTCCCACTACCTTGTCACCGTCAATACATTCCATATCCCTTCGCACCGAACTCCATATATGTTATCTAATGCTATACTATACTTTTGTTTCTAGATGTTATCCACTTAATATCCGTTTCGTTTCAAACTACATATCACTCCTCATCCCGTAAGAATCTCCAGCGACTTCCCCCAC
>JWJB01010404.1:0-18952 GCA_000812895.1 Rutstroemia sydowiana
GGAGGGAAGGGGGCAAGTTTTAAAACAAAAATAAAAAATCCATTGAATGTCAAATTAGAATATTTTCCTGGGAGGTTGAAACAATATTTTGCAGAAGTGGAAAGTACCTTGGGTTAAGTATGATATGTTTGAATTCCGGGGGTGAAACAAGAATAAGTATATATATAAAGTAAATGAGAAGTATCCGGTGGAAGTGGATGATAAGTCACATGAAAAGTCCAGTACATTCAGAGGGGAGGTAACAAAGGTAGAAGATGGGAACTTATGGTGGTGCAATGAGTCCAGTATAGCCAAAGAGGTGGTAACAAGATTTAAAAATATGGTAGGTCCAGTAGTCTAAAGGGGTGGTAACAAAAGTAGAAGATGATGGTACAATAAATCGAGTATGTCCAAGGGGATAATATCGTGAAATGAGATAAAATTTCCAGTATATCCAAGGGGTGGTAACAATAATAGATGAGGGTGTATGATGACGCAATGATACAAAAATGTCCACTATGTGCAAGGTGATGATGGTGTCATGAAGTTCCGGAAGGATAGTATTTTGCAACGAGATAAGAAGTCCTGCGAGTCCAAATGGATGGTAATAGAAGTAGATAATGCCCAGTGAAGGTGGATAATGATAGTATAAAATCCCGCAGCCTTGGTATCTTGAAATTATGTAAGGAAAGATCCAGGAAGTGTGAAGACGCTGTAAACCAAGTAAAAATGGGGCAGTGCAGGTAGATGATGATTTGAAAATATATAAAAGAAGATCCGGTGAGGTGATAAGTCAAGTAGAATTGGGCCAGTAGAAGAAGTTAATGAAGGTGGCGTAAATTCCTAGTGATTTGAAAACATATGAAAGAAGATCCAGGAAGGTGGTAAGACAAGTAGAATTGGGCCAGAAGTAGATGATGGTGTCGCAAAGTCCTGGAGTCCAGCTATTGAAACAATATAAAAGATGTACCAAGAAAGGGAAAAATAGAAGTGAAGATAAGGATATTAAGTCGGCCAAGAAAATATATTGAGTAAGTGAATGATATGAAGTCCGAAAGATAATTGAGGAATAGAAGATTGAGGAGTATAAAATTCCGGGTAGAAAAGAAAACCATGAAAGTCGACGATCCAGTAGAAGATACAAATAAGTAGTCAGGAAGAAGTTCCAGAGAAGGGAGATGCGAAATGGTTGAAGAAGAATATATGATGAAGAGATACCAAGGAAGGATATGAAAAGAGCTGATGGATATGTAAGAAGAATATAACAAGATAATGGAAAGAATGTGAAGATTTGTTGATATGAATGAGAGTTGAAAAAATGTAAAGGATGGAGGAAAAATAATTTTGGAACTGGGGAGAAGGTGCTTCCTTATATAGGTTTTTGAGAACTGGATGATGGCGCTAAATAATTGTTGCTGTACTAATTTTGCAGTATTGATTCTTGCAGTACTAATTCTTGCTGTACTATCTTTGCTGTACTACATTGTTTTGATTCACGCTATCCAAGACTGTGAATGTATCAATTGCCATATCTAGGTATGATTTAAAAACAATCAATACTTCAACTGAATCCATAATACCAAGTTTACATTTTGACTAACCTATTTGAGCATTCTGCCGTATTCCAGTTAGGATAATTAGTATTTCAACTGAATACATAACATCAATCCTAGATTTAACTCACTTCTTTCAGCATCATGCCATATATTCCAATTTAGTAGTGAACAAGTATGGGTAACATATTATGCTTGGAGTAGAAGTCTAGTATTCACAGTATCAAAGTATGGGTTCACTTGACCGTATTAAAGTTCATTTACTATTAATTACTTACTAGTATATACCTTTATGGGAATTCACTTGCTACAAATTGGTACGGTGATATACTAGAGAAAAATAGCTTTCTTCATTTTGATTACCTAGTACTCAAGCAATTCAATGGGCTAAAATTCAATACGCCTAATAAAACCCCAGTATCAAAATTACCTTTTTGAGCGAAACATAATACTATTGCAATATAGTTATTAACTCCTTTACAGAAGTAATAGCTTTTTGTACTAATTAGATGTCATTATAAGGTATGATATCACGCAGCTTTATAGTCGATGGTTCATCACTATTGAAAAATTGAAGACCCTACTATTAGTAATTTACGGTTTACCTTGGAATTGTCCTTGGAATTGACTTCATTTGACTCTTGGAGTGTATATTGCTAGATTTACAGTGCCGTAGACATTGATATTGTGATTCACTTTGACTTCCACGGCGTGAATGAAATTAACTCACGGTCGTCTGATATTGATGGTGTATGGCTATTCACTACCATACTAATAATGATACCGTACTAATCGTACAACCGTATGACTTCACGTGTCAAAAAGATTCCTTCCAAAGGTAGGATACTAGTGTGAAAGGTTCATTTGTTTATGAAAATAGAAGTGGAAGTGAGGTCAAATTCTCCAAAAATAATGTTTCATCAGCCTTATGAAAGAAAGGCATGTAAGTTTCGGAAATTTTGCAGTGTACCCTTGAAATTACGTGTGGTCTGCAAATAACTACAGTACAACATTGAATCTATATCCTGGCATCTTGGTTCTTGATTTGTTCGCTTAATAGAACAATTACAGCCTTACCCGCTTGCCAAGATCGATGAACTCCACCAAATCTCCACACACACAAAGGTACCGCATGCATATGCTAGTTAGATCGGAAACGGAGAATAAAACGCCGACGAGACCGACCGAGACTCATCACAGATTAGTTAATTCTTGTGACCAACCCAACTCTCAACAACAACATCCTTCTTTCACTTCTAACAACTTTCATTTAATTATACACCTCGCTGCCTCCAAGACATGGTTTTATAACCAAAATAATTATTTCTTACATATCTATACCTATATACTAAGATGCCTGTGTTTATAATGAAAACGGCTGGACGAGCTGCGCTCCGACGTTCCAATTTTCCAACTTATCGGCAACCAAATCTGACTCCAAAGCGACAAACAACCAACAATTCTGCGAGTCGGCCACGAAACCCATCAACAGGAGATAACTTCGCAGATGCTACTGCGATTCCCATACCTGCGACTGTCGCGACTTTACCTATCTGGCAGCGGTTAGGACCTTTGACGAGAACTTTCCAAGCATATGGCCGGTCGCAGAGAAAGAGACCTTACACTACACAATTCTGTAGTTCTTTGGTTATTTATTTCCTAGGGGATCTATCGGCACAAAGCATTAATGGTGATGAATATGATTCAAAGCGCACAGCCAGAGCCTTGGTCATCAGCATGTTCAGCAGTATTCCGAGTTACAAATGGTTCGTTGTCGCAATTTCCCCTTTCTCCACTCATTATTGACAAAGAACACGTCACTAACACGAACAACGCAGGTTTATGTTTCTCTCCAATAACTTCAATTACGCATCGAAAGTGTTGTCCCTAGCGACAAAAGTCTCGATCAATCAAATCGTATTTACACCTATTTTCAACACATATTTCTTCGGCATGCAGTCGCTATTATCAGGCGATTCATTACCCGATGTTTGGGAGCGAATAAAGAGAACTGTACCAATCAGTATGGTGAACAGTTTAAAATTATGGCCTGCGGTTACGGCGGTTAGTTTTGCATGGATAGAGCCACAGTATAGAAGTATTTTCGCAGGAGTAATTGCGATCGGGTGGCAGACGTACCTCAGTTTTCTCAATACAACGGCTGAGGCAGAGATAGCGGCCGATCATACACATGAGTTACCAGCGACAATACCTCATTCGAATAAGAAGGAACTCGAATCGAGGCAGGAGAACAATGCGAAAGCACGAGCATAGTGTACATATACATAAACTTTCCTTTGTCGGTGGAATTGCATTAGAATAGTATCCGGAGGGAATGGAACATAGACTTGCTGGCATGCAATGGAACATAGAAAAGATACCAGCGACATAGAATAAAGGCGTTCTTTTGGATTGGGGCACAGGTATGGATTATTTGGGCGTTGGGTATAGAATGTACATGGATCTTCAGTGGCCATTGAATTGAATTCACATTCACCAGGAAACAATTGCCAGGAATCACTTCACATCGAATTATTTCATTTGCATTCCCATGATACCTCAAAAGTGAAACCCACATTGTGGGGGAAATGTTCCACACACAACAGCACGAGAATTGCGAAGTATTTCTCAATAATCATCACACTAATCAAATCCATCACACAACACTTCCAAATTCTAACTGCCCCTCCCAATTCTCCAATACAGTCTAAATTCCTCCCTTCCCTCAATCCATCAAATTGACAGATGTGCGAAAGCTAACGCAAGCGATTAAATTGGTTTGTTGGCCTTGACCAAGATATTATTCATTTCTGATTCTTGTTTAAGTCGGGTTTGGACTTCCGTCTTAGTTGAACTAATTGGTATATTGGATCTAGAGCTAGATAGGTAGTAGTAGATATGCCCTTTGAGATTCTTGGCGAGTTGGTTTAGTTTAGTTTGGGTTTGTCGCCTAATTAGTTAGCTTTTGTGTGCTTATTAGGGGGGTGGTATGAAGAGTTGGTAACATGGGATTTCATGCATTTGCTCATGAGGTGAAATACAATATTGGCTGAGTAATTGTGATACACTTTCGGGTATAGTTGTGCAGCGACTAGGAGTTTCTTTTCCGTGATGGCGTATGTCGACGGTAGTGCGTATGTGCTGGGAAAGGTATTTTTGGTATTGGATCGAAGATAGGATTTTGATGATCTACTATTCCCAAACCCACTAAATATGAATAGAAGAAAGAAAGGGATGGGAGAAATGAAATAGCAGAGGTGATTTATGAACTTCAGAAAATCAAATCATAGATCCGGCAATAGTATCAAAGTGATGATACCAAGTTGAAATTTGGATTTATACACCAAGACATTTTCAGTTAAAAGTGTCAATCATTATTAGAATTTCACATCACAAGACAATTACGCAGTAAAGGACTTCACACGAATGTCTTCACGTATCCAAAGAAAATCTGAGTTCGAGAATAATGTATTGTATTCTCAACGTATTGGGAGTCTAAGCTAGCTAGCTATCATCACCATCACTATGACCACCGAACCTTCAATTGCCTTCAATTGTTGAACTGGACTTTGAATCAGTACTGTCAAATCCTCGCAAACATCACCAATCTTCTTTCCTGTAATTCTGATCTCCCTATGCATAAAAACTTCATCTTCCCTTTGCACGAATAACCCTGGACCCATAAAGATTCCCCTGGCTGTCAGATAACCCATTCATCCGGGCGTCTGTTGAAACACTTGCAGAAGAAGTCCAGATTCTTCCTCCCAGCGCATCCATGTCCTGGCCGGCCCGTCTGGCCTCGCCAATATCCCGATCTTCGACTTTCTCAAATAAAAAGTAAACTACTGGTAGCACGCAGAAGAACACGAACATCAGAGGAAACACTGTTTCCTCAGCTGCGCCCTCCTAAATAGTCTCGCTATCGCCTGATAATCCGTACGACGCTCCCTTAACATCAATCTATAAACGCATCTATCCCCTCCACTACTCCCATCCACACCCGGTTAGGTCTTTGAGCAGGCTTTGCATTTTATTAGACTTTTGGGTATGGATTTTTTACATCCATTACATTGATTTTTCATACTTTTGGGCCCTGGTGAGCTCTTGTGCGAGCCGGTGGTTTGGAAGGTATTCTCTGAATTCTTCCCGTAATATGTGCCTTTTTTCGTGCCATACATAATATCCCTTTGAGGGCTCTTTCCAAATGCCAATAGATCGTTGGATTTCTTTTTTGCATCCGCTTCGGCCGTTTTCATTGCTTTTGGTGACATTATGAGAGGCGATTTTATCTTTCACGGTGAAAGTTGGAGTATAACCCCGCCCCTGCCCAAACTATCTTTGACAGTTATATGTCAGCCAATATTTGCAACGATATTTGTAATATCCGCCGTCGCCACTCATACTGGCAGATGGATGAATAGCTGGATTGAGCCATCTCCGCCATTAGCGTAGTGGGCCAAATCAGTCAAAACACCGGGGATGCATGCTACTATGACTTCGGCAGTAACGCGAACAGCAACAGCAAACTCCACGACGTGCTTCATGTCATTCATTAGTATTTGAATATAAAAATGAAGGGCAAGCAAGAGGGTAAGTAAAGAGGGGGGATATCATACCAAAACTGGTTGTAAGGTCCGATGTTCAAGATGGTACCGATTCCGCCGGTGCCTGCGCTGAATGTTAGCTCAATATGCATATGATTGAGGGGAGGTTGGCCTACCTTTCGAACTCCACTTGCCGAAGCACTTGGAACGTGCATATCTCATCAGTCGCCCAGTTGCTACCGGATGAGATGCGCGTTATGCGGTCCGTGAGGGTGTCGTCGGGCCAGATGGTTTTCACCAGCTACAGTTAAGTAGCTGGTTAGGACCACACCAGGATGCTTCATCCTGGCTTTTACCAGCTACAGTTAAGTAGGTGGTTAGGACCACACCAGGATGCTTCATCCTGGCTTTTACCAGCTACAGTTAAGTAGGTGGTTAGGACCACACCAGGATGCTTCATCCTGGTGAGGTCCCACAACAAAGTCCATAGGTTCTATGGATTCTGCCATCGACAAGGACTAAGGCTCACCACAGTGTCCTCCTGTCCTCCTCGTTGCATCCTAAAAGGATGCCAAGGACTAATGACGCGCTTTTGCATCATCTCCTTTCTGAACTCTGAGCTCTTCTCCGAGTTCAATCATCAATGCGATGATCCACCGGCAACTTTGCCGCACTCAGCATCCCAGCATGCCTAAATAACTCCAAGTCCTATGCGTCTCAAACCAGAAACAGCCAATCTTCCATCTATCGAGACCTTTCCCACTCTCATAGATCGTCGTAAAAAATCCAAATGCTGGGTCGTTGTAATTTGATCTACATTTGTTGTATTTTGGGCGTATAAAAATGCCCCGATTTGTGAATAAAAGTATTGTGCTGAGATTTGGGATATAATCCCATTGTTGACTTCGGCCATTTGGGCCAACCAAATATGAACACCTTGTAAAAAGGCGCACACCACTGGGAATAATCAGCAATTAAGAATATCAACGAAGAGAATTATATATACCGCGTGTCCTTTCTTCCCACCGCGCGATGCGCAAACGCACTTCGACATCAAATACTGATTTGTCCGCACGGTAACTGCCAATGTAATTCATCGCCGGTATGCGGTGCTAACATCCCCTCATTCATCCCCCCATGACATTTTTTTCGTGATTCATTCTTCTGCTTTGATTCTGTAACGATGTGATCGATATTAATACAACTCGGCACTCCATATCGATGCGATGCTTCATCGCCATTAACCAACCGCTGTATCTCATCATAGTCCTATCGAATGATTAGAGAGAGGTTATACTATGTGGTGTGTATCATAATAACTTACTCCACGCGCTACTACTGCTAATCGATGAGCCGACTGCTCCTTGTGCTTTTCGACATGGATTCCATTCTTACTACGAGCTCGCTTGACGTGTTGCGGCATCATTTGTACGTACCCGTGCTTATAATAATTTAGCTGTATATCCACTGACGTTTACAACCAACTTACCGTGTGGGATGGTTGTTTTTGGGTTATTACACACCCGCTGGGCGTAATAATCGCCGCCGGCCAACCCGTAGTTGGGTTGCGTAGGGTCGGGAATGTACCCGTTTCTCAGTCTCGTCAAGCAGTCTTGCTCTTGAAAAACAGTGAGATTCCGCTCACATACCCTATCTAAGTAGGGTGCAATTCAAGCAACTCCCATTAAGCCGCTCGAGTTCCATGGCTCTCTTTTGAGAAAGCCGGGCTTGTTCAAAATAAGGGTTTCTCGAATCCTCATCTTGAACACCCCAACATATTAATTCCGAACCAATATGTGGGCAAGAATATGAAGCCCCACGCCATCCAAATAACAGTGTGTTAATTTGCTGATAGTGTGACTTGGACTTCAAATTCGCCTTTGGTAAACGCGATACCAAAGTTTTCGAGGCAACAGCCTCAGAGACCAAATTGATCATTCATGCAACTCCACAGCATGATGTATGGATCTGCCCTCTCTTTGCAACTCTTCGATATCACAAACAGTCAGGAAATGTCGCTGTATCCTCATCCGAGCAGACAATACCCTCCCAGCATGGGCAATGCCTGCCTCTCCATTGGCTAAGATCGTTGATAATCCGTACAGAAGGAAGTCCATTTCGGTTGGTGCGTTCCCTTCATTACGTACTCCAGTCAACATGCGCAAGAAGATGGTTTTGAAGAAGATGGTTTTGGCGTAGGAGAAGATGGTTTTGGCGTAGGAGAAGGCTCCCAGTTCATATCTTGCAAACTCTTTTGTGTCCGATCTCCAATGCCAATGATCTCCTCCTAGAACCCCAACTAATTCATGGGGGATTCCTCTCCCAGCCTGGTAGTTACTTATAAAGAAGGACCTCCTAATACTCTAGGGTCATCTCCCTCCTTTATAGTAAACAAGCTTCAAGGTCTGCAATCCTCCGCAAAGGATGCATACCTAGTAGTGTCGATCGGGGTTAGCATATAAATATCTCATTGAGTGCATGAACATACCTCTTGATCAAGAGCATTTGTAAAGCATAATTCAATGCTCTCCTTTCTCTCATCCGCTCGATATGATAGCGAGGAGTATTTCCCGCTATGAATTGAGCCCTATCCCAAAAGACCTTTAAGCTCTGCAACCTTGACACCAATAAATTGGCATCGTGCAAACCCAAGCCGATAAGTGCCCTATTCTCCAGTATATATATACTGAAAGCCGTGGCAAATGATCGAATTCTGCTGACAAGCAGGTAGTTCTCCATCAGAGAACTCGGTGGGACAAGGTCCTCTTATCCTTCCAGGGCGGCGTACCCACAACTATGGGTAATGCGCAGCGGGAACTGATAAGCTAGCAACCTCCTCCCAAAACCTATCTCATTTAGGGAATCTTAGACCCCCTAACACGGCGATAAGCTGATACCAGATCCCCTATAAAATGGTATAAACGATCTGGCTTTGTTACTGATTCAGTAACAAGTTTTCCGGGTATGGGCGACATGGTCGGCAGCAGCATCGGCATATCTTCCTCGCCAGGCGTGCCTCGCTGTACGAGAATGCTCGCAAATCCTAATGGGCATGGATCAAAGTTTTAACCTAAAGCCATCCGAATCTTTAATGTCGAGGAGGGCGGGAATGGAAGCGCAAACGCGACTCTTGTAATAAACATTTAAATCCTTTCGAGGGTCCAAGGCAGCGAACCCAAAATCGGTGAGTGGTTTGATGAGATGTTTCACGCAAGACTCGGCGCTGGTCACGACAAACACGGAGCTGTTGACCAGCCGCGGGGTGACGTCCGGTACAACCCAGTCAATGTCGTCCCCATTCTCGTCAACCTTGTTGGTGATGGTGCCCTGCAACAGTTGCCTCTTTTCCCTGGTCAAGACCGAATGAAGGTTCTTGCCAGCAGGAAGTAGGAGACATGGCTAGAAGCTCTCCATTCCCCCATTTTGTCTGTTGAGAAATGTTATTAGCTAACCATTGTCTTTGAGCCAATCCAATACCTCAAAGGGATATCCTTGGCTTGGGTGAATGGGAAATAATTACCTTTCAAAAGAGGGAGGAAGAACCTGGATCTGTCTTGTGTTGCTGCGCTTCGTCTGCACGATACCCCATTTGCTTCTCACCTGTTTTCCTTCGACGAATCTACGAACATACTTGTTCGCCCAAAAATTAAAAAGTTGATTGGGTCCGCCCCAGGACGACGATAGATGTCCTGGTCCCGATGCGTGGTCCGTGAAATCCACGAACTCCAGCATCGATGGAGTTGCTACCACCTGGTGTGGGAATTCACACCAGGAAAGATATAACATGGAATTCCAGTAAGTTGAGAATGCAGGTTCTTCCTGCATGTCTACCGGCAAAATCTGTACTACTCTGGATGGGTGCGTAGGGTCTTATACAGGATTTTCAATGCATATCTAAAGCTATCTGCAGCCTGAGCAATTTCTTAGCAAAGTACGAGATTGGGGGTAATTTCAGGATTAAATATACCGTGGTATTCTTTTTAATAACTGCCTCCCGTAAACTAATAGCAAGAGGCAAAAGAAGACGAGGACAAGTAAAGCTTTCTGAGAAGCTCGTCGACATTGCGATGATGCCCGCATATGCCTTTATCCTCGAACAGAATGGACAGGTCAGGTCGGGCTGACCTATCTTTTTTGTGTATTCCATCCATGGTGGTATGATTTACCTAAATGCCAAAGCGGATTGAGGTCTATTTGGAAGACCGGACTGAGAGCAATTTGCTCCGAAGTCCCTGCCGGTGCCTTGGCTATGGCACACTCACAAAGATGTATAGGCTGTATACACATTTGTGGCAGGAGCACTTTCCAACTTTCCGAAGAGACGGTATCAAAAAGTTGGAAATGGGAAGGCTGAAGCCATGTCAAATGGAGAAAGATGACAAACTCTCCAGCCCCGAGTTGCGGGGATATCTCACCTTCCTGATGGTCAGGAAAACAAGCCCCCGCACCATATTTCAGAAGATCTGGTTTTGAATCAGCGAACAATGCTCCATATCATCGTGAAATTCAACTTACATGGTGTATTTCCAAAGAAAGCCCAATAATGTAAAAGAGATGGCACTCCAGTCCATCGCTTCCCTGCCAATCAAAGTCGGCAGCATTCTGTCCCGCAACGAGGCGGAGAAGGAACGTGTGAGGAAGTCTGAACTTCAATGGAGTTTATGATCTCTATCACGTTATCATCTCGTCAGCCTGGAATGTCAAAACTGGGGATACAGGCACCGAAGTACAAGTGAACGGAACATACCCATCATAAGTTCAACATGTAATTGCGAAGCAAATCATGAAGTACAAACCACGAAGAGCGAAGACTCTCATGGTGAAGTGCAGCTGGTGATGTGCAGCTGTTGAGGTGAGAGAGATCCCAGCATCAGATGTTACTGGACATTCAAATCATGAAGTAAAAAACACGAAGAGTGAAGACTCCCATCATGGGGAGCAAATAAGATGTTACTGGATATTCAAGGAACCAAGAAGGTAAAAGTAACGACCAGCGTTATAAGTAGAATGTTACAAGTAAGGGAGACACGACCAGCGTGATGAGAGATGAAAGGTACCAGTAAAAGTGAGGTGGTAGATGGAAAGATATATACCCAACTTACGATTAGTGTGATTACAAACCAGATACCATGTCATCACATGTTAAGGTGTTGAAAATGACGCGCAATCTGGAGCTTTGCAACCTTGAAAACAGCAGGGGACGCGAGAAGCCGTCGTGCATCTCATGAAAAATGGTCTGGAACATGAGAAAACCTTGGAAATCGTGCGTTGAAAAGGATGCGCAATCTGGCGCTCTGGAAATTTTGCAAGAAGCCGTCGTGCATATCACCGAAAATGATAAAAAACTTGGAAGTTATGGAAAAATGCACAAGAGCGTTGAGAATGATGCGTAATAGTAATCTGGACCTTTGCAGCCATGAAACCTTTGAATCCAGCATCAGGAAACGTGCTTCCCCTAGCACCGCCCACAGAAGCCGTTATGCATATCAGGTCTAGAACCCGTTTTTGAACCAGGGAAATTCTTGGAAAGTCTTGGAAATCACGGATAAATTGCACAAGATGGTGTTCTGGAATGAGGGATTTTTTGTTTGTTTGCTTTTTTTGTATGCATGTGTGTACAAATTGAGGGGGTGGCAAATGTGCACTTGCACATTTTTGGAGGGGAAGGCTGCATGCGACCCATACCAATCCGACTCACCGACGGCATCATACTTAGCCACAGACAAAAAGTGACTCATTTTCCTTCTGATCGAAAGGACATGCAATGCACCTCAATACGGATACGCTCTAACCTCCTCTTCCTTCTCCACTTCAAGCCCTGCTTCAACCTGCTCACTATGTTTCTTATCCAAAAACTCCAAAAGCACCTCGCCATACTTTTCCCTCCCCTTGTATTTACTAACATCCTCACCCCAACTCCTCACCGCGCTTGCCAGCCTTCCAGGTACATACGGCTCTTCACAGATTTCCGTGATTGGATGAAAGTACGTCCTAATCGTAAAAACAACACCACCTGATCTTGGCAGCCTTCTTAGAGATTGGCGTTCAGATCGGAAAAAATGATGTTCGATGGCTTTATTTTTCTCTGCAGTATCCCAACTGACGGAACCGGGTTCTCCATCCTCCGGTCCAATACTAGATGACCATGCAAGTTGATCATCCACTTGAATAAAATAGTTGTTCTGGGATCTTGGTTAGCGTATGCAGGTCGCCATCAATCGGAGAAAATGAGTCTTACTCTCTGCACAGGCCCATTCGGTAGGACTCTTCGGAAAAAATTCATCATTCCTTTTTCCAATTTGGTTTCGTATCCGGGAACATCTGCCGCTGTATGTATCTCGCTTAATGGCATACCTAACTTATCTTCCAAACGCCAGAAACCTGCAAGTAAAATTGCGCCAGCAAGAAGATAGTATTGGCCATCTTCTTTTTCAAACATGATGGCCAAATCATCTTGCACAAATCTTGCAGCCATTTGCATGGGGTCTTCTGCAAGTGGCCGTTCTACAATATTGAATGATTCCTTGGTGAGCAAATTATCCATTCCAACTGATGTCCGTTTGTAAAGAGTGGGGTATCGTTCCGGTAAATATCCGCAAAGTTCCTCAAGTAATTCAACTGCGCCATCGAATGCTGAGGGGTCGGTGTAACAAGATCTTGCTCCGCGTTCTGTGATTCGTTTTGCTTTGTCGGCATGGAACTTCATGTATTGGTTATCCAATTCTTGAAAACGTCAGTCATGTAACTTCCCGTCTCAACAAATATTTTGTTACCTATCCATTCATTCCAGTCCATATTCCGCAGCCCCATAGTGATGTGGTATGCCCCATGTCTGAATGGTCGGTAAGGCGTAGGTTTCGTCTTGACAACATCCCAGTTAGGAAATGGCGTTGCTGTTGGTCGTTTGAATTGCATAGGCTCCCATACTATCACTCGGTCAGCCTTTTTCAAGCATGTTATGAAACAAACAAAACCGACCTCCTAATGCTCTCTGCGGCTTGCCATGTCTCGATGCCGGTTTCTCAAGATCTGGTGTACCCGGCCGGACATTTCTTGGCTTCTTCAAACTAAACGCCGCACGTACTAACAGCCATGCCGATAAGCATAGTAACCCGATACCATAGAGAAATATTTTCGGGTCCTGAGCAGCTACCGATGCCTTAAGCTGGTTACCGATAGCTTCGGCCCGTATTTGGAGGCTTTGCAAGTTGAATTCTTCCATGTTCACGATAATGATACCAAAGAAGATATCAGAATGCAATCACGGTAAGGAATGAGCATTAATTTGGAATTAAATCAAAGTACATTTGCTTCCATCCTACTTAAATATAAAACCTACTTTCGATATGTGAACGATATGTCAACGATCGATAAGAATTGTAGCGGGGTGAAGCCCCGCCAAATGGTTTCTTATCAGGGACTTTTTAACCCTTTTGGGTAATGATAAATCAATCGAAATTTGTCAATTCTCGCGAGAACATCACAACCAGCGTACAAACACCTCATCAGGCATATCCATCATCAATGGTCTGAAATCACTCGATAGTGATTGATTAATTAATTGATATGGTACGATTTTAATCTCTAACCTTTTAAACACGGGAGCTGATTCGGGACTCGTAGTGTTCCTAGTTGAGTTCTTACCAACAAAGAGTCACTTGACAGGATAAGTAGCCAGTATCAACCAATATGGTCTCCAAGTCGAAAATCTGCTACTTTAGAAGCTTCAGTAGTTGGGTAAATGTACACAAATTTGTAATATGAGAATAGAAAGCCCAAATAACGCATGCCATCTAATCGCACTTTTCTGCTATGCTACTTACAATTTCACTGTTGTCCCGTTCTTGGGGCAATTCGATGAGCGCTCAATATTCTTACAGTTGCATCTTTCATTAAATTTCCATCAATTTTTTCCATCATTTTGGTTGTGCGGTGCGGGTGGCTGATTCCATTGGTTTGCTCCACCGGGTTGGTTGAAGAAGGCTGGATTTATGAATGCTCCAGGTGGTGGCGGTACCATGGGCCAACCGTTCTGTGAATTCGGAAACGGCTGTGGAAATGCTTGGGGGTATCCCTGTGGGAATCCTTGTGGGAATTGCCATATTTGAGGTTGCTGGTGTTGCTGGTGTTGCTGTGGCGCATACTGAGGTGTATTCGTATTGTTATAAGAATTGTTGGTCGGTGTATACCCTTGCGAATAATCACGTCCTTGAGGCGGTGGCTGGGAATTGAATAATCCTCCTGGGCTTGGGTTCGGAGGTGCAAATGCATTGTTTGCATGCAGTTGAGGTGGAAGAGAATAACCATTGCTGCGATCATTGTGTGGGCCGCCTCGTCCTCGTCCTCGATCACCCCGATCACCTCTCCCTCTATCCCCGCGACCTCGTCCTCTACCCCTGCCTCCATGATCTCCTCGGTAACTTGGCTTGGTGTAATGCGATCCTTCCTGGGGTGCCTCTCCATTTGATACACCAGTAAAGCCCACGGGACGTGCGAGAGGTTTGTAAGGTCCGTCTTCAGCTTCGTCATAGTTTAATCCAGCACTACTAGCACTAGGAGTATATTGCTGCTGCAATGGATGTCCACCACGTGAAGAACTACCACTCTGTTGCTGCGTCTTGCCACCCCTCCTGTCGATTTTCTTCTGTTTCAGCCTCCTCTTGTGCTCCATCTCTGCTTCATCGTCAGAAAATTCCATTTCTTCATCACCGACTTCCTCATCATGCAGATTTGATGCATCAGAACCCTTGTATTGTTTCAACGCTTGAGTGAAAACGTAAGTAGAGTGTTGTGCGGAATAGAACACTTTTGTGCCGATGCTCAATCCTGCTTCCTCTATCGCCGCCGCATTTGTGAACCTTACGCAGTATAAAGGCTGCTCAACTCGACCTAGTGTCTCAGCGACTACGCCGATAACGCTACGATCTGCTAAACATAGGACAGACTCTTGATTTAGAACTCGATACTCCCCAGATGTCTTAGCTTTGATAAGTACGGTGCTCTCGACTATTGTTTCCACATTTCCCAGTTCCTCAATCTGCGTCTGTGGGGTGATTATGACATCCGGTTTTGGGATAACTTCATCTGGTATCTCGTTCTTTGTTCGCAATTGCGATCCTGCGCCTTTAGCTCCTTTTGAAGGTGCTTCATCGTCGGATCCACCATCGCCCTCCATCAATATTCTAGCTTGTTCTTCGGGACTTAAAAGCTTGTAGGTATTTTCATCGTCTTCTTCATCGCTATCCTCAGATGAGCTATCGTCGCTCGATGAGTCCTCGGAAGACGATTCAATTGGCGACGAATCCACCTCCCATTCCGGATGTTCTTCTTCCGCTGGCTGTAGTGTAGGTGTGCTCTCGACGACTGCGGAGTTTGAAGTAGCGGGCTCCGAAAGACCGCCCAAGAGCGCCTCCAAAGCATGCGTCAACTCCGGTGCCTTTGATTCACTGGCTGACTCAATGCTGGCTTGCGGTATTTGCTCCATATTTTCCCGTGTATCTTCCTCCTTCGTGATGAGTTCAGAAGTTACCGCCATCTGCGAACCCTCGACTTCCATTACTTCAGTGATGACAGCTGCGCCGGACATAGCTTCTTCGCCAGTGACTTGCAGCATCTCCAAATCTCCTTGGTTGTCTACTTGCTGTAGAATTGGAGCTGTAACTTCCGCCATTGGGTCTATGGTTTGTGTGAGTGAGTTCGACATAGCATCGTCAATAGTAGTCTGCTGTGCAGGTTCTGGTACGGATGCAATTTCTGTCATGTTAGAATCCTCTGGAGCACCATTGTCCAACGGGTCCTGTTGCATTTCAGAGTCTTGTTTGTGCTCTACCTCCCGTGCTGCTTGAACATTTGCATCCTCCCCAACTATTCTTGTAACTTCCGGCGCATTTCCAATTCGTCCTAAACCTGGTATTCCAGAAAAGTTATTGGTGATAGCAGCAGGTTCATTACTTTCGGTTTGCAAGCCCGAGACGCCTTTGCCTAGGTCAGCTTGCGAAGTAGTATCGGAATTGTTCATGGTGTCGTTCGATAGATAGGTAGGTGATCTTGCGATTTGTAGATCGTTCCAAGTTGGAATTTGTTTTTGCGCGCGCACACTTTTGTCAACAATTTCAATTAGTAACTTGTCAATTTCACCTGTCACCAGATATTCAATAAATTGGATTTTTCGTAAAGTATCACAAAAAAATAAATGAAGTTCAAAGAGTGTGAAAATCAATGTTGTAAACAAACTCGGTGATGCGAAAAAATACGATTTCAAAATCTCTGATCACTTATCGAAAAAAAAAAAAGTCTCTAGAGCCCCACTTCCCGCACAGGGATCTCAGCTAGTACTTTGAAGTTAGCTCGTACCATGCATATGCATAACTTAAGCTTTGATTACCAAAGTTGTGCAAGAGTTATGCCAATTATGCTACAAAACTTAATCGTGTCGATGTCATTGTCTAGATATAAAGAAATATCAAGGGTACCGGTAGTTTGAAATTGAGGTCTCGCAGAAGGTCAATTACAGACTCGAGATGTCTGCTCTGCAAGAAATAGCCGCGAAGGTTTCCGACGGATCTCCAGCTGGTCCTACAGCTTCTCATCCAAAAAAGAAGAAGTATGTCTTTCAATTCCCCGCAACAAAAGCCTATGCTAACCTGGCCTTTGTAGACCTGCTACACCTTTCGAGGTCCAACCGATCAACGCATTCTGGATTTTCTTTGGGGCAAATATTCTGGCAGCTCTGTATGCTCCTATTCAAGACTGCGACGAAACATTCAATTACTGGGAACCTACACATTATATTAGCCATGGATATGGTCTGCAAACCTGGGAATATTCCCCCGAGTATGCGATTCGAAGTTGGCTATACATTTCTATACATGCTCTGATGGGAAATTTTCGAAGGCTTCTACCATTTCCAACAAAGGTATGAGCACATCCTTGTGCGATTGTCCTGCTGCAACCTCTGATGCAAATCCAGGTTGGTGAATTTTATTTTGTTCGATATGGGCTTGCATTCATCTGCGCTCTTTGTCAAACGCAAATGTTCCGTGTCATCAACGGAACCCTGAATCCAAGAATCGCTCTGTTCTTCATGATGGCAAATATATTCAGTCCAGGATTGTTCCATGCTTCAGCTTCCTTTCTGCCTTCAAGCTTTGCGATGTACACTACCATGCTTGGAATGGCGGCTTTTATGAATTGGAGGGGAGGATTGAAAACCGCTCAAGGCATATTCTGGTTTGCAGTTGGTGGTATACTCGGCTGGCCATTCTCTATGGCATTGTCGGCCCCTTTCCTAGTCGAAGAGGTTATCTTTGCCAGCCTCAGTAACAAGGATGCCCTGATTGACACCGTATGGAGATTTATAAGAGGCGTAGTTGGAGGACTTCTCGTCTTGGTAGGCACCAATTTCCCCCAAATTTCTTCCTTGGATGAATGCTGATTCCGATAAAGTTTTTTGAATTCCTCGTCTCGGGATTCTTCTATAGGCGGTTAGTGATTGTCCCATTGAATATTGTCCTTTACAACATTTTCAGCGGAGAAGGAAGAGGTCCAGAAATCTATGGCACCGAACCATGGCATTTCTACATTCGCAATTTGCTTCTCAATTTCAACATTTGGTTTGTGCTTGCGATCTCGGCCCTTCCGCTATTTAGCCTACAAAAGCTATTCGGCTCAAGGGAGAAGGGGTCCGTCACTGCACTTCGCACGCTTGTCTTTATGGCACCCTTCTACATCTGGCTTGGAATTTTCACCCTGCAACCACACAAGGAAGAACGCTTTATGTATCCGGCTTATCCTGCCCTTGCACTAAATGCAGCAATGTCTCTACATATCGTGTTAGCTGCATTTGGCCAATCGGATCCAAAAGCTTTGGTCGGTAAGATACCAGCTAAACTGAAGCTACTGATCGTCAGTATTACTATGATCGGAGCCGTGGATATTGGCCTAGCAAGAATCTACGGTATTTATACGGGATACTCTGCACCTCTAAATATCTATGAACCACTGCAAAATAGCACAATTGGAAGTCGAGAAAGTTCAGTCTGTTTCGGCAAGGAATGGTATAGATTTCCAAGCAGTTATCATCTTCCGAATGGCATGAAGGCCAAATTCGTAAAGAGTGAATTTAGTGGGTTGCTACCTGGTGAATTCTCGGAAGCTCGTACGGGATTTGGACTTTGGTCTGGAGCATGGCTCGTACCATCTGGAATGAATGATCAGAATCTCGAAGATATGAGCAAATATGTAAGTGAGCATTTTTCTTAATTTGGACTCCAACTAACACTCATCTGTAGGTTGATCTGGGAACTTGCGATTTCCTAGTTGATACCCACTACCCCGAGTCCACGGCATCGGAGCTTGAACCACACTATATTTTGGACACGGAGAATTGGGAGACGGTATCATGTAAACCATTTCTTGATGCATCACAAACCCATGTTCTCGCGAGGACTATATGGTTACCTGACTTACCTTTTGTCCCGGAGAAGTTTCGGAGGAAATGGGGCAGTCACTGTTTGTTGAAGCGGGCGTCAAAACTACCCACACACAACAAAACTCGTCTTAAAGCGGAGCAGTAGGAAAATCGACAGCTGGGAATATGGAAACAGTCCATATATGTATTATACTTTCTTGTTATCGCATAACATTTTTGGGTTGAAAAAAGGCGCTCGGATATTTACAACTTCTTCGGTATGTATGTACGATGATGAAAATATTTACACCTATTCCACATATGCAATCTCCTTCCCTCCCATCTCATACGTGATACCCTCATCACCCCTTCATCCACACATCAATCACACATTCGCCGTCGCCCCATTATAATAATGAATCGTCTCATCCACACACCCCGTCGATATGGTCTCCAAGTCGAAAATC
>JWJB01010405.1:0-24443 GCA_000812895.1 Rutstroemia sydowiana
TATACGAAGGTGGCAAATTGGAAAATTGATCATTCGTCGTCCTCGTAGGATTGTCAAAAAAAATGAAAAACAAAACCTAAAACTCCACATATCAATATCCTTCTGATGTTCTTCTATTTAAGAACCCCACCCGCACCAAATTAATCAAATCCTCTCCATCATCCCTCCCACCTTGGAAATTCCAAGGTGTAATTTTTTCTTCCCTAGATCACAAATTTGGGTATCACTTAAGTGTGATACTTAGTTCGTCGATCTACCCTTCCTTGTTGCTACTGCGGGTGCTTCTTAAGTGAGGTGCCTAGGTTTCAATGAGGTTGTCACTGCAGGTGAGAGGTATCGTCGGTTGGCAAGCCTTATTCTTAACCTGCAGTTTAAAAGCAAATACACCCCCCCTTGAAACAAATACACCACCCCCCGATATTATTACTGCAAGCATATCCACACTTGCAATTTGATTTCATAGTTGTGGAGACACAAAGTAAGTTTACCTGTCTCTCTTACATTTGAACCAAAGACTAACTAATTTGAAATGAATTTCACAACCACTCGTCTCCTCCAACATCTCTGCCATCACTTCCTCGTCACCCGCGACATCCTCATACCTCATCTCACACCAATTGTCCCTTACAATATCCTCGCCAAATGCTCGTCACTTCCTACTACCCTCGTTCTCATGTTCTGCGACATCTTTGTCAACCCGCCTTCAGTCTTCCGCGAAATCCTCAACAGCAACTCTTCCATTTCTCCACGATGTTCCCATGTTTACTTCTGCGAAACGTAGAAATACCACGAACTCAACATCACATTCAAGGGAAGAAACTGGCACTTCCGAAGGTACAGAAACCTGCAAATCTACGATCCTCCTCAAAGAACCCGCTGACATTTTTAGTTCCGTTTCTTCCATTAATCCATCCCCATTTTGAAGCATACACTTCCACGAAGTCATCATCATATTTGAAAAGACACTTCTGCGAAACCCACAAACCTACAATGATACTACAGGAGGCACTTCCACGAAAACCACCAACCCACAATCTTCTTTCACACAAGCGAATTCTGGGAAACTATCTCCCGCCTCAGTTATTGATAATTCAATACCAAGATTCTGATACCATGGTTTGCTACATGGATGGAAACGGGGGATTTAGAAAGGTTGATGTTTTCGTCTTACAGGTTGGACTATGCGGAGGGGTTTGCATACATTACAAGGTAGACTACCCTCCCTTCCTTCACCCGAACAATAACTCTTAACAATTTACTTTCTACAGATTCGAAATGCGAAACGAGAAGGAAGGCCGGATCTACAATCAAGGATTATAAGTCGACGGCAGATTCCCGTACACTCTGCACAAGGGAAAAATCAGTTATTTTGTAGGGTTCGTCTGGTATTAATACTGTAGAGTGTTCAGATATGGTGGATGCGTCTGAAGTTATGTATTAGCAAGATCTGAAGCTATTCTCTCATGTACTTACCATAGAGAACTGATATATGCTCTTCTCTAATGTAATTAGTATGTAGAGAAGCGTTCTCTGCCCTTCTCTCTCGTCTTTAATTAATGCATAATCTTCCCATCAATTGCTACCCAGTAAGACGTCGACTTCCACTCCCTGTACTAGTATATTGATATCTTCAAATCGTTGTTCGTACAGACGGCCACCGCACTTTGATTCAAAACTCTCTTACTCATGCTATTGGCAGTTTGGAAGAACTCCTTTCTCATGTCTGGTCTGGTTAAAACTTTTATAATGTTCAGAAAAATTTGAATTGAGTGGAAAGCTTACTAATCTAGGTCTCAAACGAATCTATATAACTGGAGGAAAGTATTGTGATGATATTTTTGAGATGAGAGCAGCCAGTTGGTAAAGTAAACGTACAAGGATCATCGGATATCGGATAAAGTTTATCCGGAACTCCGGAAGTCAAAAGAAAATCTCACGAACAATTCACTTTTTAAAAAAACAACATTACTCTGATAACCAATAGACGTGCAATTTATTGCTTGATATATTGTATTATTGAGTATCGACAATTCACTGCTTCTTATTTTGTTTTTCTTCACCATCCACCTCCTTTCCTTCACTTCTTTCGGTCTATTTCGGGGTCCCACCATATGCGCTGGGACTAGACTTAGACTTGAAAACCCTTTCATCCCAGTAGGACTTCTTAATTGAAGTTCGAACAGTGAGAGTAAAAAATCTATTTCGATAGGTTTGCAGCGGCCGGTCGGTCGGGCATTTTAATTTTTTTCTACAAGCATGGCTTCAAGCTCAGCATGGGGCTCTCTGCAAAGAGATACCTCTGCTTCGGGTCCATCCAGAAGACAACCTGCTAGAGCAGGTACTCGAGGTACTCGAGGTAATAGTTCCGGAACTAAAAATCCTGGGTCTGGGTCTGCTCGTCAAGGGGATGCATACGATCGTCAATTTGCTCCCGTCTTAAAATCGGATCGATTGAAAGATGAATTACTTGAGTCGCAAAATGAAGCAAGTAAATTGGAAGAGACTCTTCGAGGACTTGCCGAAGGTAACGAGGATTTAATCGAGATGGAAAGACTCGAGCATGAAGTGGGTATCAGAGAGGAACTGATTGGAAATTCAGAAGAAGTCAAGAAAGCCGTACAAGGTCTTCTTGAAACGTTCTCTACTCTTATAGTTAAGAGTACCCTGAGTGAGAAAGAGAAGGCTGCTATGGACAAAATTCAATCTGTCTTTTCCAAAATTTCTTCGAAAATCGAGCTACAAATGGAAGTTTTACGAAGTGCACAGCAAAGCACCCAAGTTGAGATGACGTTGGAGCATGCCAAGTTACATAGGGAAGTTGGAGAGCTTAGTGGCAAACTTCAAAATACTTCTAATGGTGAAGAAGTGAAGCAGCTCTTGACGGAGCATCTTGACAAGTTGCAATTAAGTCTCCCAGCTGATAAGATGGAGGTGGCAACTCTCAATGCAGATATCTCAAGGCTGAAGTTAGAGATAGAGCTGAATAAAGCTAGCAAACATCAGGATGAAATCCAAATCCGTCGAGCAACCGATAACCTGCAGCTTGCGAATGAAGAGAGAATTCGTCTTGATCGAGAAAATGGGGAATATGCCCATAAAATCAAATCCTTGGAAGAAGATTTTGAAAAATTACGATTGGAAAAAGATGCAGCAGCATCTAACTGTGAAAAGTACGAGACTAACATCAAAACTATCCGAGATGAGTTGTTAGAAAAGGAAAGTTCCATACAAAACCATACAGGCCAAATTGCGTCTTTGAAGAAAGATTCGGAGGAGAAAGGACAATTGCAAGTTCAAGTGAACACCTTGACATCAGAAAAGAATACAGTCATAGCCGAAAGAAATCTCATCTCGAAACAAATGGAAACATTACAACGGGAAAAGGATGAATTAGAACGACTCAGATCTGCTCCGATTCCCATGGAAGAAATGCGATCTATGAATAACCCGTTCCTGAAAGAACTGGAATTAACTAGCACGAAGAATTCAAATGACAAGTTGAAAGTGCAGGTGCAAACATTGGAGGGCCAGTTGACCCGATCGGGGAAAGATCTCAATGAGTTGAAGGAAAAATTCAAAGATGCAGATGAGAAAGCTCTTACTGTACCTGGCTTGAAGAATACGATTCAAGGTCTGAGAGATCAAATTCAGAAGAAAGATGATGATTTCCTGTCGAAATCTACAAGTTGGGAAACCGAACGGAAATTACTTGGTGATCAATATCAAGATGCCCTGAAATCCAAACGAGGGTTGGAGTCAGACCTCAAGGAAATGGATACTAAACGTATCACTGCAGAGTCATCCTTAGGTGAAGCTCGAGATACCATTGATCAGCAGCTACATACCATCAAACAAAATGAACTTTCAATTGGGGAAAAGGATACAAGAATTGAACTTCTTGTAAAACAAGTCAAAAATTCAAGTGATATAGATGATTTGATGAAGCAATGGGAATCAGACAAGAATATATTCAAGAAGTTGAAGGCTGAATATCAAGAAAACCTTCGCGTTGCTAAAAAGGATGTGGAAAATCAAACACTTACTCACAACGAAGATGTGAAGAACTTGAATGCTAAGTATAAAGAAACATTGGAACAAATCCATAAGAATCACGAGCGTCAAACAAATGGAGACAAGGAAGTGATTGACGCCTACAAGCGTCAGGCAGATCAACACAGAATTGACATGAGCAATCATCAGTCTGAAATCAGGCAACATCGGGTGAATGCTGAGGCAAAATACTCTCGAGATGTGGAACATCTCACAGAAGACAATAAAGCACTTCGAGAGCAACTTTCCCATAAACAAGGCCAAATTTCTACAATGCAACAGAAGGTAGACTTCTATGATCAAGCAGTAAAAGAAAATACAGCAGCTTCTGCTTACGAGAGCGGACAAATTGATGTGTTACGAGAAAAGGTTAAAGACTATGAGATCCAGTTAGCAAGTTCTGGTTACAATCGTGGACAATTCGACATTTACAAGGGAAAGGCCGAACAATATGATGAGTTGGTCAGTAAAAACGAGAGCATGAAACATGAAGTATCAGTGCTTGAGGCCAATGTTTGGACTTTGGAAGGCCGTATCAAGATGTTCGTCGAGCAACACGAAGATGAGATTAATGATGCGAAAGAAAGAATCACTGAATTATCTAATACCAAGATACAGAAGATTAGAAACGAACTTGAAACTGCTATGCTTGCAATAGATAAGGCAAAAGAGGCGAAGGAGGATCTGGAATCGAGGTTCAATAAGTTCCGGAATAATTTGCTTATCGATTATATGAAGCGATCGGATCATGACCAATTGATGCATGGAGTTCGTAGAGACAGTGTGACTTCGACCAAACACGATTCGGTTGTACGTAACATGACTTGGGATCTTGAACGTGCACAAGAAAAGCACAAGGGAGAGGTGACTGAGCTTAATAAGACAATCGCATCAATCAAAGAGAAGAGTCTGCAAGATTTGCAGGATGTTCAAACTGGGAAAGTTTCCAAGGATGGACTCGATAGGGCACTAATGGCGGAACGCCTTCGAAACTTGAAAGAACATGAGATCACTCATATGGCCAAGTCAGAACACAAGAGAATTTTGGATGCACTTCAAAAGGAGTACGATGAAGCTGTGAATGGATGCAAATCCAATCATATTACTAATGCAGACCACAGACAGGCTTTGAGAGATTTACGGGACACTCATATTACCAAGACAGAACATCAAAAAGCTGTGGATGAGCTTCGGTCTACTCATATTACCAGAGAAGATCACCAGAAAGCTTTGGATGAAGTTGGATCTAGTCATGTTATGGAAGATGATCACCAAACTCATGTTACCAGAGAAGAACACAATCGAGAAGTTGATGGATACAAGGATGAAATTGATCGTCTCAAACGAGATTTGGAATCTTCTAGGAATCAAGGTTCGAGGTTCAATATCTCTCCGGGTTCATTCGGTAGTAATTTCCAACCATCAAGATTATTTTCACGACAATCTTCAATGAACGATCCATCACATCCCGGTTCAGGGAATTTGAACTACGACAATTCCTTTCAAGGTGGATTCGGTTCTCAAGGTTCACCTTCACCTGGAAATCCAATACCTGCGTATACTTCACCATATTCTCAAATTGGATTTGGTTCTCGACCTTCTCCTGGATCTCAAATCGGACTTACTTCTCGACCTACTCCTGGATCTCAATCAAATATGGAAATCGATGATGACATGTTGGGACCTAATTCAATTTTCTCATCTCAAACTGGTCTTGGATCTCAAACTGGTCTTGGATCTCAATCAATTCCTGGATCTCAATCAATTCCTGGATCTCAATCAATTCCTGGATCTCAAACTACTTCTGGATCTCCACCAGCACCAAAAAAGAGAACACGAAAACCACCACCTCCTGGACCTAAAACACGACCATATCAATTCCTGGTTAGCGGTGGAGTGGACGACGGTGTTGTTACCAAGGATGTTAGTCGGAACGTGATTACGAAGATGGAGGCTCAGATTAAAGCTTGGAGTGATAAATACCCCCGATGGGCGGTACAAGGAGTAGTTGGAAAGTCTCGATGTATTACAGTTCGGGTTATATCAAGTAAAACTACTCGGGCGCAGCCAAGTTCAGATGAAGGGAATAAGGTTGCTTGTAATCATTGTGTGAAGAGAGGTTTACTTTGTGTTTTGATTCGCGAGGATGGTTTAGTCGTGGCACCTTTGGATGAAAAAATAAGGATATCGGGAGCAACACCTTCTGACGATGGATATTATATAAAGGAAAAGGAATAATTTCATCAAAGAACTTACAAATTTGATTACCAGTGACAAAACAAATGTGATATAGTAGTATATTTAAGAAATGTAACTTAGATTTAAGTTTACGGGTGGAGGAACAGGCTCCCTTCCTCATTGCATATGTAACTCCCGGTGACCTTTTTTCACTGGCAAGTAGGAACATGGAGTAGAAAAAACATTCTCAATTGATATCCCTTATTAATGTAAGATATGATATGAGTTTTATATTCATTATACACATGATTCATATCAGCATTATGGAAGTACTTCGGTCCGAAGGTTCACAAGTTCTATTCTCATACTCGAAAATAATTCCCGGTGACCTTCGTTCAAGTGAAAGCAACATACTTCAATTATGTATCCTTATTCTTATCGCAAGCAATGCCACAGTATGTATGTGATTCTGTCATCTATCCTCATTCTATACATGATTGATATTAACATTACCTCATTCCTAACGTCATATCCTCGTTACCAAATGTAATTAACTCCCGGTGACCCTGCTTCAGGTAGAAGAATATTTAGAAATTAGATTGACTTCGGATTCAAGTAATGCTATTGTAGAACGTATAAACAATGAATCCTTACTACCTAGCATTGGATTATGAATGAAGAGAACCCATTCTCAATCATCATGGTAACCTAGTGTTGTATCAAGAGTAAGTCAGATCACCGGGGATTGTGTTGGAAAGTTGGGAACCAAAAAAGGTCACCGGGAGTTAAATGAATCATTCAAGCAATGTGGATTGGATTCCCTGTGGAAACAACGTCCAGTAATCACTTAGATATCATAGACATGGAATAAACTACATTCTATTCATTCTATCAAGTCTACAATGCTACATCGATATCATCCGAACTTTCAGCAAAATCGTAATTTCCACCCCGCCAGTCACTTCTTGATATCTAACCATCCCCTTCTCTTCCGACACTCTCCTTGTATATTCCCTTCATACTCCATCTGATATTCACCCTGTATGTGTTGTGCTGGTTGTAGAGTATAATTCGGTCTCCCAAGTCTCGTCGTCGGAGTGCCATTCCCTCATGCGAAATCACCCATCTTTTTAACAACCTCCACAGCGTCAACCATTTGTTGTACACTTCTGAATTCCCACAGTCTCGGTCCCTCCCTTGTATTCTCTTGATTCCGAACAAATTCCCACAGTCGGAAGCCTTGCTTCGATGGTTCTATCGTCCGAAATCATCCCATCTTCAGTCCTCCAATTCTCAAATTTCACAACAACCACTCGTCGCAGACTCTTGATTTTTAGTATGATGATTATTTGACCCCTATTCTATCATTTCCAATCATAAAACTTCGGTCGGAGGGTCTGGGTTGTTGAGCATTTCGTATGGGCTGAATTCCGTAGTTGCGCATTCAATTCTACAATAGAACGTTAACCATTCATCGTAGGATTTTGAAATTTTGTACCAATGTTCTTCATGGCAATCTGCGTATATTAGGGGGAAAATACTTCGGTCGCGGGTGCTTTTCTGTAAGTAGTTACTATTGCAGTAATATTGATGTTGTACATTTTTCTTTTTCTTTTGGTCATGGTAGGAATAATAATAATCTCGCTTCTTTTAGGAGGGGAAGTAATAATGATTTGGTGGGAAGGATTAATGATTTGGTGGGAAGTGAAAATGATTTCGCTTCCTTTGGCAGGGGAAGGATTATTGTTTTGGTGGGAAGTGAAAATGATTTCGCTTCCTTTGGCAGGGGAAGGATTATTGTTTTGGTGGGAAGTGAAAATGATCTTCGCTTCCTTTTGATGTAGGAAGTAATAATGATTTGGTGGGAAGTGAAAATGATCTCGCTTCCTTTGGCAGGGGAAGGGAAAATTGTATCGCTTCTGTTGGTAGAGGAAGTCATAATGTTTTGAGGGGGAAGTATTTATTATCTCGGTTATAATAACGAGGGAAGGATTAATGATTTGGTGGGAAGTGGAAATGATTTGGTGGGAAGTGGAAATGATTTGGTGGGAAGTAGGAATCTTCTCGCTTCATATACTTAAGGAAGTGTTTAATGTTTTCGCCTATTCATTTTGATGGGAAGGGGAAATGTATGCGTCTATTCTGCTGACAGTAATAAGGAAGTGAAAAGGTTTTGATGGTGGGAAGTACTGGTATTGGTTAGTTCACTTACTCGATTTTCCTTTTACAATTCGAAGCAATTATATAGATGTATATACTCAAGGAACAAAAATGATTCTCAACACAATCTTTAAAGAAGTAGAATAATAATTATTCATTTGACGACCAACGGCAGTAATGATGTATCTATGATGTTATAACGATAATGTTCTCCCGGTGATGTTGTACCATATCAATGTTCTAAATAATTTTCTCCCGGTGATGTTTCCGATAAAATTTTCTCGTTCCAAGTTCTGAGAAAGATCTCCCGGTGATGTAAATTGGAAGTTTGACAAAATAAGTCGAATCAACCATGAAATTGAAAATGTGAAAAATCAAGTAAGTTACAATTTAGAAACAATATTATTATGAAACTAAAGTCATACTATACGGTACAAGTATCTAAAAAGTAATTTACATAGATGGGAAAACTCATAAAGTTGTTGATGTTGAGAGAATCCCCGCCCAACTGAAGAGTACCGGTCAACTTTTTCATTTTGGCGACAACAACCAAATTTACCACAACAAAATGAAAATATGTATTGAGAAGGTAACGGTTCTCGTACATGTTTATTGAAATTAAGGAAAACGTTAATGATATCTACTAATATCGTAGAGGGATAGAGTATCTCGATACTATTGATTATGTATCAATTACAGATCTTAGATCAAAGGGTTAGGGTTAGTAGGATCGAGAATGAAAGCAGATTGAAAAAATGGATTTGGAGTTAGGGTTGGAGTTGAAGCTCGTACCAATACCATCAGATTTGGGGAGAATGAATTTAGAGTTAGGATTAGAGTTGAAGCTAGTATCAGAGTTTAAATTGAAGCTAAAATTGGAGTTAGGGTTAGAGTTGAGACTAGAGTCAGAACCAGAGTTATCAATGACATTTGAAATGAAGGTCTTTTCATGATATCCTCGAACTTGAACTTCGTCGTTGAGTGTATAATTTATCATTGAATACTCATATTCATTGATTCCTACTATTTGACAGTAAGTGGTAAGTCGTCGTCGCTATTAGAAATACTTGAAAATATGAATGGTGGTGTACTGTACGTATATCTTTGCTTAAGAGTGAATTATTCTTTCGTATTTGCACTTACGATTCATTTGTGTCTGCAAAGAGCATTTCCACGGGTCTGGTACCAGGAATTTGCATCCAATGCTGGCGCTTGATGGTCTTGTTCGAGTTCTTCTCCCAAGCGGCGAACAGACTTCCTGGCTGATTCCCCATCTGCATCTTCAGTATGTTTTTATATCTAAATTGAAACATTCTTTTTGATTTGGGTTTGTATTTCAATTGATTTCTGCGTGGAGAGTGAATTATTGTATGATTTGCATAAATTATTCCTTCTACAATTACATTTCCGGTCTGCGTTAAGAGTGAAAATTTCTTGTTCATCTACAATTTGAATGAAGTATTCTTTTCTATTTGAATTCCCGGTCAGGATTTGTGTTTGTATGGATAGTGAAATATTCTTCCCCTGCCTACGTTTAGAATTAAATGTTCTATCTTTTTTATTTCATGACATTGGATATTTCGATATCGTGTTTTTACAGAGTGAATTGAAGTATTCTTCTCTATAGTTTCGTCCCTTCTCATTACAATATTCCTTCTTCATCTGATTTCTTTCATCCTACCTAAATAGTTTGAAATACTCTTCTCATATATGATATTCTCTGGTCTTCATACTGGTTGAAAGCTCCCCACATGCGTGCAAATTAAATTATTCTGTAGTCTTCCTGCCGAGTAGAATCTTCCTCACGCCTCAATCTAGATTTAAATACCCTTCTCAGGTGTATGTAGATTGAAGTATTCTCCCTCCATACCAGTGCGGGTTGGACTGATTTATCTGGGGATTTTAGAACTCAGGGGAAGTTTACTGGTGCCAACCCAGCGCTCTCTTTACGCTTGCACGAAGAATCAAAATTCGAGCTCTTCATAGCCGGCCAGCCTGCATTCACTATTCTTTCGCTCTATAAATCCAGGTTAATACCTTATACTCGCGTCTGTAGATTTAGGATGAATATTTCCTTCGTCTTATAGATATCAGATTCATACTAGGATTACGCTATGATTCCCTTGATCTGGAGATACATATAACTTCAGTCATTCTCCATTGTCTGAACTTCAATACTCCAGTCACTCGCTCCTCTCCCTTGCAGATGGTCATAACTCTTGAAGTTTAGTTGTGTCTGTTTCTTTTTCTTGGAAAAGGATGAAGCTTTTATATTTGAATCCTTACACGTACTATCTGTTTTCCTAAAGATATTATTATTATTGTCATATTATCTTTTCTCCGAAAATCGTAGTAATCAGCAAATTCAAAATTCCATCTACTATTATCTCATCTTTCTCTGGAGTATATTTTCATCTCTTTTAGTATCGTCACATTTTCTTTATGATTGTCAATTTTCAAGTTCTTATATCAATCCGAGAGAAGATTCCTCATACATTCCACTTCGATTCACTGAGATGTATATTATCTCAACATATGAGATTGCATAGGTATTCTATATTCTTGAAAGATCGGAGAAGAGTTATTCTAAAGTTCAGAGAAGAGTAAACCTTGATTTTTACAAACACGAAAAGAATTTCCCCCCATCAAACTTGGGTATATTCGCAACTTCATTTACATTTTATCTGGGGGCATTCGTGACTGTGTCAAGACCTTTCTTCCAAGTCCACACCACCATGGAGACCAATAGATTTCCAGTTGTTGTTTACAAAAAAGAAAAGTTATGGTTGAGGAAATATTCCAAGCTTTTATAGAAGTTGGAAGGAGATGAGATTCCATTCTTGAAAATTTATCCTACTAAATCCGAGTATATTCACTACCGATTGCTTTCATAACTGTGCTTGACCTTCCTTCCACACCCGGCCCCCACACCCCTCCTATAACGGAGACCAATGGCTTTCTAGTTGTGGTTTACGAAAAAGGAAAATTCTGGTTTGGAGAATATTTCAAGCTTTTTATAGGAATTTGAAAGAGGTGGGGCTCCATCCTTGAAGATATCCATAGTCCTGAAATATATCAGATGGAAATAAAAGATTAGACGGATATGTAAAGATCGGACCAATATATCAGATGGGAAGAAAAGATCAGAGGAATATAGACATATAGATCAGATGGAAATGTAAAGATCAGACGAATATATATGGATCAGAGGAGAATGTAATAAATCTAAATGGAAGTGTATATACTAGATGAAACGTCCCTCTTGAAAACATACCCATATACGCACAAATTATAACTTCGCTCTCTGCCGCCTCTGCCACCACTGCTTCTCCCGCTCACCATGCTTGCAAATACTCATAGCTCTGTGGTTGTGGTTGTGTTTGAAAGAAAGAAGTTCGAATGGTTTGGGGATATTTTGTCTATTAGCTTGGAAATATCCATATCCTTTGTAAATATCAGATGAAAGTGTAAATATCCCAGTAGATTCCAAGATTAGATATGAAAGAAATTCTTTTCGAAGATGTCAGTCTTAGCACTTTTAGATAGGCAATTCAATAACTACACAACGGGCCATTCAAATTACTGTGATCAACAAGGACGAGCGATGACCTTATCGAGTATCACAAGCAAGATCTCGATCTGAAGGGAATTTGAAAATCGGATTGAAGCATATAGATTAGGGAAAGTACAAATATTGGAGTAAAGTCCGAGAGGGGGATGATCTAATTGGAAACAGTAAGAAATCCGAGGGAAGTGTATGAACGATAGAGATGTCTAAAAGTCTGATGTAGGGGGATTTAAAGGGAATGTATAGACTGGACGGTAGTTATAAATCCGATGAAAGTGTAGGAATGAGAGAGATGTCTAAAAGTCTGATGTAGGGGATCCAACGGGAATGTAGGGATTAGAAATACTGCAATTGTAAATCCGAGGAAGTGTAGGAATTAGAGAGATGTTTAAGAATTTGATGTAAGGATCGCAGAGATTCGAGATACTGTAGTTGTAAATTTGAGGGAAGTATACACGGGAAAGATGACTTGAACCTATTCGTAAAATTGTAGTTAAGTTTGAAGATCCAAGAGAATTGTACAGTATCTATTTCGTGGAGATACTCGTAACTGTCCTAGAAATCTCAGATAAATCCAGAGATATACAGACAGTGTGAAGTTTCAAGAGAGAATTTATCTTGGAGATATTCGTAACTTTTGAATACGTCAGAATGAAGAATTTTCTCCCCTACTTGAAGATATTCATGGCTATTGTTAAAATTAGAGAAAATGTGCAGGGGAAGATTCAAGTTAAAATCGGAATGAAAAATGTAAGTGAAGATTTAAGGAAAGCCCGAAGATAATATCTGAATGGAAATTGGAAGGGAAGATCCGAGGGCTTTCTAGGGAAATATCAAGGGGATATTACAAGGTGAAGATCCGAGAGAAAATCCAGGGGGGAAGATCCGAGATACAAGATAATTTCTGAATGAAAACCAGATAGAAGATCCAACAGAAGTCTCAAGATAAGATCCAAGGGTAAGTTTTAAGAGAATATCATAGCGCATATTCAAGTAGAAATCTAAATCTACATCCGGGTAGAAATCCGAATGAAATCCGAGTGAAGAGTTAATGGAAACCCCGAGAGAAGTTCCAAGGAGAAGATCCATTGGAATATCGGAATAAACACCCAACAGAATATCTAAGAAAAGATTCTAGGGAAGATATTAGAGAAATTACAATAGAAAATCTAATGAGAGGTTCCGGGTGAAAATGCAAGTCAAACTTTGAGGGAAGGTGTAACGGAGGTTTTCACGGAAGATTTCAGGAAAGCCACAAGGGGATATTCAAGGAAGCATATAAGTAAAGGTTCAATGGAAGATCCAAGGGAGATCTCGAGAGAGGGTGGAGCAGAATATTCAAATGGAATACCCAAGGTAAGATCCGAATGAAGATTCAAATGAAGATTCAAATGAAGATTCAAATGAAGATTCAAATGAATATGCAAGGGAGATTCGAGTGGAATTCCAAGATAAGATTCAAGATACAAGGTAAGATCAGAAGAAAGACTTGAGTAAATATTCGAGATGATGCAAAGAAATCTCAAACAAAAGACCCAATTGAAGATCCGAGTAAATATTCCAAGGAGAAGCTTCCCCCGAACAGATTCATAACTTTCGTATATTTCCCAGGGAAGATTTCCTCTGATTTCTACATATTCATAGATCTTGTAATTTAGATTTGAAAAAAGACTTCCCTACGAAAATGTCCCTAACCCATCTAAGATTCCCTAGGAAGGTTCCTTCTGACGTGGCGGGAAACTTGAAGTTCTTGTAGAGATGGTAAGTGATATAAGATGCCTTTTGATCTGATGGGAAACTTGAAGTTCTTGTAGAGATGTGAGGGAAGATTTTACTACATATGTCAAATCGCATACAAGTTTCCAAGAGAAGATCACTTGTAGAAATTAACACCGGAAACCTACATTTCAAATCACTTGAATGAACACACTTGAATACTACCCTCCTACCTACTTTATGAACTTGAATACATCGTGTATATCTAATTCCCAAGGGAAAACCAAGAGACTTGAACAAAAGATAGATATCAAATTATTAGGGAAAAGCAGGGGAATATTCAAGTTCTTTGATTCTTCTTCATTTACACACAGATATAATATCTCCGGACTATGACTGTTAGACTGAAGCCTATATGTACGCCGACGATATTCCTTTTGCCATCAGATACATTCCAATAACTCCATCTCGAAGAATTTGAGTTTTCTATTTCAACGCCAATTCCATGCAAATAACCAGCCGTAACCAGCCATAACCAACCATAACCAACCATAACCAACCATAACCAACCGTAAACCCCACTACCAACTACGCCATCATCCCATGCAGTCATAAATCGTAAAAGTACAGCCCAACCAACTCAAGGTCCCTAAGTAGAACTAGAACCAGACTCGCCATAATCAAAAGCCTTAACCAATCCCATAGCAGCACCAGCTGCAACACAACCCATAGCCACCATCTGTATACCAGACCAACAAGCTCCTCGAAAGTTCTTGGAACCCTTAAAGCCAAAGATTAAAGCGAACTTGAAATAGCCAAAGAGGAATAGAGTAACGACCATTACACCAACTGAATTGTATAAACCAGTGTAGACAGAATCCGTGAACATATAAGGTGCGAGAGGTAAAAGACCACCCATGAAATAGAAACCTGCAATAGTGATGGCAGATTTAAGCGCACTCGATGGATCAGGTTCTTCTTTGCAACGATGAAATCGAAGTGCGAAATCTGCCAACTGCCTACGATCACCGTGAAAGTGGGCAGAGATTTTCTCGAGGACTTCTGGGACATTGAATGGTTCAAAGGCTTCGGCGATTTCGCTAATTACAGAATCGGGATCGTCTATTGCGCGTTGTTCGAGTTCTGATTTGAGTTGTTTGAAGATTGCCCTGTCAAAAACTATTAGTTTGGTTTGATTCATACATGAATAGTAATACTTACACTTCAGTTTTTGCTCCAAGATAACCACCCAAACCCATTGAGATAGCACCTGCGAGTAATTCTGCAATACCTCCAAAAATAACAATCCAAATATTTCCCATCGCCGAAAGTCCAGCTGTAAGAGCAAAAGGTACTGTCAATCCATCAGAAAGACCAAGAGTTGCATCACCAATGAAGTCTTGGATAACTGCTTCCCTCCCAGCTGCGCGTTCACTTTTGGCATTTTGAGATTCAAGATCGGAATTGCGAGAGTTTAAAGTCGTAACTTCAGAATTGCGTCGGGTTGAATCTTCACTAGATGTTTCGTGTGTGGCTTGACCATTATGTTCATTTAGCAATGGTTGCGTTGAGATATTGCTCCAGTCAAGTTGACGATTGCTTGGGGAGTGTCCTGGATTGCTGCGGGTGACGGGTACAAATGTTTTATAAAAGAAGAGGTTCTTGAGAACGGCGGCCATGGTTATGAGCACCTATCAAGGTTGTTGGGTGTGATTTGTTAGGAAATTGATTGTTGCAGGAAAGATCGACCTCTTCTATAAATTTATTTCTTGGAAAGGTTCCGATAGAAGGTTTCGGAGGAAGTATAGACCGTTTAAGCCACTCCAACTGCTCGGTTGTGTAATTTTGATGATTTGAGGCCTTTCCAAAGACGTAATTGCTCGTTGTAACTTGATGATTGATTGAAAGTCCCTTCAATATCTCTACTCCTTATTCTTATATGTTTGGCAGTGTTGGAATAGAAGAGCGGGGGACCTTCTTATGCATATGCAAGAAAGTTAGAATAGTGGAACTGAATTGTAAATGGTTAAAGGTTTGTTGTATTTGTTTGTTGGATATATGGTCATCAGAATTGTTTTCATTTTAATTGGTTGAAATTTTAAAACGTGTGCTTAATACCAAATCTTTAATTGGTCAGAAATTTTATAGTGGATAAATGATTTATTCTTTGTGGGGTCAAGAGCTTTTCCAACTGAAGCTTATCCGAATATGGATAAGTTTCTTTCAGGGTGCAAGGGTTCAAGATCTTTAATTGTAGTAGCTCCCACGTGCAGAAAGGCTTGGCCTGGTTTGGTTTGGTATATTGGTGAATTGGTTCGTTATCGATTGAATTGAAAATGAAGCTGCTACTGGTATGACTGAAGTTTTTACTTCATATTCATGATAATCCGGCTTTTCGGTCAGTAAAATCTTTTCATAGCCTTATTAAGTGTGTTTTTATATTCACTGCATGCCATCAACTATCAAGGTACCTCGTAAGTCACCATGGATACCCCTATATGTTTACAAGGTACCTAGCAGTCAATCTAGATGTCTCGATATAAAAACTAGGATGCAGAACCAAACAATTTGGATCCGGAGTTGCTAATACATTCATGTTTATTGGTTGATTTGTAACTTGGACCTTCCTCCGTGCTGTGCTATGCTCGTTAGTATTTTCTTTTGACCTCATGCATGTTCGTAAAGAACCTTGTATCAAATTTTCAATCGTCTTTGTAAGATCTGGGCCTAGAGATCTGTGTGTTGTCGGGACTATCAAGTCCCGGCATCTTTGACAAATTTGAAAAGCTGATACCATGAGTAAGATCTAACAAAGTTGTTCTCGGAATGGTACCCTACAATACGGAATATCCTGATACCTACCGGTACTTGATTGAGATCTCGAGTGGTCGTATGTTTCACAAAGCATACAGAAAGAGCATTAGAGAAGAGATTTCCATTAAAAATAACATGAGATGAACCTCAAAATGAGGATATAATGTAGCGCCATCATCATTTCTATCATCTCAAAACAGCCCCGGATGTACTATCATATACCAGTACCACCTCTTACATAACACCTCCCATCAAATTATCACCACCCACCCCATCAATAACCCTCGATATCATACAACACATTGTCACCCAGCCAAATCCTAGGTACCATCAACATCTAAGCACCTCCTTCTCTCTTCGCATATTCCTCTTCAATCCTTTCCTCATATAATCTATCTGCCTCAAGTTGAGATTCGGATTTCTGCTGAGTAGAACCGCTGGTTTGATCGTTCGAAGTGGAGCTATTCGATGTAGGAGCGGTAGAGTTGGTTGTTGAGTTTGTGGAGGTAGAGGAGGGCATTGTTGGGTTTTCTGTGAATGAAGGCATCTTGTATTGGATTCGGTTTATTGAAGTTTTGGAGATATGGTATTTAAATTGTGTGAGATTGTTGTAATATTAGAGATGGAGATGAAGATGGTTTGATAAATATAGGTGAGTTTGATTTTGACGTTAAGCTCTTATTAACCCCGCAGGTTTGTGGCGGTGGCGTAGAAATGATGCGGTGTGGAGCAGCAGCAGTCATGTGCGCGTTTACGCCCCACTCCACTATGTACAACAAGTCATTTCATCTCAACTCAATCGCCAGACTAAATTTACTGCAGAATATTTTTACGCTGGACTTGATACCGGAGCTCATAAGAGATTTATATTCTTGTGAGGTAACGGATACTCATATAACGATGAAGAAGGTTATCTTTCTCAAATCGCATCTCATCAGCTTGTTTGCTTGGGTGTGAAAAAGTACCCGCTTATATCCAAGTACCTATCTTAACATGAAAGTATAGTGTGACCAACCACAGTCGTGGAAACACCCAATTATACGAATGTAACCCTACTGCAGGTAAGTCTTATCTACAGGTCGGTAAAGATTGCGAAAATTTCTTCACGTAGGAAGTCAGACGTCTTGGATGGAAAATACCCATGACTTCCAATAAACTTCATGATATATGTACCAGGTAAAGTATCATCGCATATGAATATCTCCACACGGCATGGCCTTGTAGAACACCACGAATGGAAGGTCCTCAGCAATAGCAGATAAGGAAAGATCTACCAAGCCATTCGAGAAAAGTTAAGTGCAGAGAATAAAAGGTATAGATCTTAGTTATGTACAATGCAAGTCGGGTAAGCAAAACTTCCTGTACCACAGTGAGTGAAATAATCTTACTTTCTTGAGATACATTAATTTTATATTTCTTTCTACCTTTGGTATTCTCTTCTCTGTTATAGATATTTTCAGTGAACATGTCTTCATCTGGAGTTGATATCCCTCATTCCGCTGGAGCAGATTATATTCTATCGGAGAAAAATGTTACGAATGAAATACACGGAATCGAGAAACATGAAGAAGAACTTTTGGAATCTCCTGGAACTCCAATTGACGAATCATTGATTCTAGAATCAACACATGATTCTACTCATCGTCAACTTCGTCCAAGACATATTCAATTAATTGGTATTGGAGGAACAATTGGAACGGCTCTTTATGTTTCAATTGGGAAGGGATTGATAAACGGAGGTCCGGCAAGCTTATTTCTTGCATTTACAATATGGTATGTCTACTTTCCCGTGCTCAATATCCCTTTGAATTCACATGTTAATTATACGATAATAGGTGTACATTCATTCTAGCTGTTACAAACGTTCGTAACTCTTACTCCGGGCTATCTCCAGATTACTAAAAATATGTATGTAGTGCATGTCGGAAATGGTAACATATTTACCAATATCATCACCATTCATTCGGTTTGCTGGTCGATATGTTGATGAAGCATTCGGTGTGGCTGCTGGATATAACTTCTTCATTTTTGAAGCTGCTTTAGTCCCATTCGAGATTGTTGCATGCAATGTTATTATTCATTATTGGAGTGATGCTGTTCCAGCTGGAGGTATCATTGCTATTGTTATTTTCTGTTATGGGTAAGTGAACAAAAGCCGCTGGGTTTCTTTAGGTTACTAACTCTATAGATTCATCAATATATTTGCAGTCAGATGGTATGGAGAATCGGAATTTTACCTAGCAATGGGTAAAGTTCTATTAATCGTCGGATTAATCTGCTTCACATTCGTTACAATGCTTGGAGGTAATCCTATTCACGATCGATTCGGTTTCCGTAATTGGAACACACCCGGAGCTTTCGCAGAATTATATAAAACCGGATCTCTAGGTCGATTCCTTGGATTCATTCAATGTCTAATCCAAGCATCATTTACAATTGCCGGGCCAGATTACGTCTCTATGGCAGCAGGCGAGGCCCAGAACCCTAGAAAAGTAATGCCCCGAGCTTTCAACGGTGTCTTTTATCGTCTCACTGCATTCTTTGTTTTGGGTAGTCTAGCGGTAGGAATCCTCGTACCATACGATGATAAAGAACTCGCAGATGCATTTGCTCAAGGTCTTCCTGGTGCTGCGGCATCTCCTTATGTGGTTGCTATGGATCGATTAAAGATTAAGGTATTACCTGATATTGTTAATGCTATGGTTTTAGGAGCTGCATTTTCGGCCGGTAATTCTTACGTTTATTGTGCTTCACGTTCATTGTTTGGATTGGCTCTTGAAGGGAAAGCTCCACGTTTCTTGACGAAATGTACAAAACAGGGCGTACCAATTTATTGTGTTGGTGTTACACTTGCTATTGCTTTACTTTCATTCTTACAGGTTTCAAATAACTCTGCGGTGGTGTTACAGTGGTTTGTTAATTTGGTGACGGCGAGTCAATTGATTAATTTTTCAGTTATGGCTTATACTTTTATCTGCGTAAGTCTATAATAATTGATGTCTAGATGGTGGTTAACGTTTATTACAGTGGAAACGAGCATGGGATGTTCAAGGACTTGACAGGAATACTCTTCCGCATAAAAGTTTCTGGCAACCTTTCTGTGCATATTACGCTCTTACTGGTTGCTTCATCATGACTTTCGTTAGCGGGTATACCGTTTTCCTTCCGGGTAAGCATTTACTTTCTACTCCCGTCTCCATCTCCCAATCAAACCAATATCACCCTTCTTCAACCTGCCACCCTCTTATCACTCAGCCCACTTCAAATGCAGGAGCTAACACCCCCAAGGTCAATGGGATATCCCAACCTTCCTCTTCTCTTACGCCATGATCGGTATCTTCCCCGTAATATTTGTGGTATGGAAATTAGTAAAAAAGACAAAATGGCATAGACCAGAAGATATTCAATTACGTACAAAGGAGGTGGAGGAGATTGAAGAGTATACGAGGAATTACGTGGAGAGGGTTCCGAGTACTAGATTCCACGCATGGGTAGATTGGGTGTTTAGTTGATTGTTTGGGGGGGACATGAATCAAATTACAACAGTATATTAAATAAAAGGGATTGGAAAAATTTCACGTATCAATTGAGCAGTCACATTCATGAAGGATAAAAAATTGGTTGTTAAATGTTTAAATTTTCATTAATCATCCCCTTGATCCTCCGCGTGGTCCATATCAACTACTGGTTTTTGGGTGGCCGGTTTCTCCTTGAATTTCCTCCACGAGTTGATGCATCACCACGAGATTCTCCACCACGTCCGCGTCCACCACGAGATTCTCCACCACGTCCGCGTCCACCACGAGATTCTCCGCCACGTCCGCGTCCACCACCAGATTCTCCACCACGTCCGCGTCCGCGTCCACCGCGTTCACCAGAGGCTCCACCACGACGAGAATCAGCAGGTCCAGGTTCAGGTCCAGGTCCAGGTCCAGGTTGAAATGGTGCAGATCCGAATTGAATTGGTGGACGTGCAGGCTCAAATGCAGGTTGAAATGGCTGAGCATCCGGATTCAATGGAGGCTCACCAGAAGATGAACGAGGTCGGTGGGGAATATTTGGAATCTCGTGTCCCTCACCAAATTCCAGACCGGCTCCTGCATCAGCCATTTCGGAGTCTGTGGAAGGTGGGTCCGGAATAGCTGATGTGTTAGTATTGCCCATCACCTCATCAGATTTCTGTCCGGTTTCCTCTGCATCCTCTTCATCCTCTTCATCCTCTTCATCATAATCCTTTGGAGGTTGTCCGGTACCCTCACCCTCAACAACAGTTGTGAGAGCTGTGATGACTTCCTCACCTAGATCATGAAGAGTTCTCAATTCATCAGCCCTAGCCTGTCTCTCGAGCTTGTCAGCCATGACAAAATCTTCAACTTCCTTCTTGGCCTTCTCGTCAGTTTCTTGATGAAGTTTCAAGTAAGCTTTCTGAAGCCTAGAAGCATGTTCAGGGACAGATTCCAATTTTTGAGACCATGAATCCTTGGTGTGATCGTTGAGTTCATTGACATTCCTGGGTAACTTGTTGACAGCCGGAACATCGATCACATCGCCATAATCCACGAGATCCATTAGCCAAGCTGCAAACTTCTTACACTTCATTCCCTTGACGAGGATATGAATCTGTGATCGCCAGGCATCCAGATTTCCGAAAATGACCAGGACCTGCATGGCACGAGTCAAGGCGACATTCATACGATGCCAATCTGCAAGGAAACCAATGAGACTACCATTCCTCAAGTTGGCCGGTGTCAAAGACAAGAAAACAATTTGATTTTGTCCACCTTGTGTGCTATCAATGGTAGCAAATTGAGGTACATGTGCACCGGATCCCCAGAGATGTTTCACCCGCATGTTGACTTGCTTCACCAACTCCTGATTCTCGGCCTTGTAGGGTGTCAATATGGTGATCTTGTTGGTTGGTAATACCTTGACATCGCCATGCTCCTGGTGATTCATGAGTTCAATTAAGAAATCGGAAATGGCATTGATGTTGGCAAAATTTCTTTGCGAAGTCGTACCGGCCTTTGCTGCAGATTGACCACCCTTGATGTTGAAGAACATACGATGAATTCTCGATTCATCTATGGCCCTCTTAAACTCAGGCTTTCGGCGGGCATGTCTCCATGGTCTGGCGGGCGTACTATTCCAGAATTGCTTGAAGTACAAGAATTCATCAGACTCTACCCAAGTAGATGCTGCATTTGCCAAGAACTCGTAAGAATAATTGCCTGGGAATTCCATGATATGTGGGTGGCCACGGTACTGGGTCTTCAATCGGTAGAGAGGAATATCCTTGTTTCCATATTTCCGGGCATACAAAGACATAGCCAGTTGTTTCCCATACTCATTGTGGTTGATAGAGGCAACGACTGGATTTAACTGCTCATGATCTCCGATTAGTATGTTGTATCTTGCCTGTGCTGCAAAAGCCACATCAGAATCCACTTCAGTTGCAAAGGCCGACTCATCTATCAAGAGTGCAGTTATCTTGGTTCTCCAATCTTGCAGCTTTCCGGCAGTAGTGGATGTAGATACAATCAGACGAACTGTGGCATGATCGAGAATTCTCTTTGACACAGCATCTTTGGCTTCGAAGAATGCCTCCTTTTCCTTCTTAGTAAGGGTGGCTCCAGAGCTCATTGCGGCATATGTCTCGAGCCATTTGCGGGCTTTAACACGGAATTCCGAAGTGGCATGATGGTTCGGATCTCTCTCATCTCTTCGGAATTGCGCCAAGACAAGAGTTCCAATCTTATACTGATCAATACGTGGATCTTGAATGGAACTTCGGCTTTCCTGCACCATCAATCGAAGTGGATCGTCATCTTCACCGTTTGCTTCGATATCAAGCCTCGTGGTAGAATCGTTTGGTATGTAGACGATCCTGAAAAGTTGTCGAAATTTCTCGTCGATCTCGTACAAACGTTCCAAACAATCGAGGCACTTACTCATGCATTGCAATGTTGCCGTGTTCGAAGGTGCTGTCAGTAGAGTCTTGATACGCAATAAACCAAAGCCTATAGCCACTCCAGCAATAGTGGATGTTTTTCCAGTCCCAGGTGGTCCTTGCAACATGCTCATAAAGTCACGTCTTCCAAAGATGCCGTTCCAGAATCCGTTCTGTTCCTTGTCGAAAGTACAACTCATGTGGAATTTCTCGAAAGCATCCTTTTCGGATTGTTCCATTCGACTGAAGAAATCATCCTTGATGGATGGACCCTCCTCTGTGTTTGGCGACTCTTGGCCCTTGAGGAAGATCTGCCCCGTAAGAAGTCTCTTCTCTTTCTTTGTCTGCCTACTAAGTAAGCCGATGGATCGGAGTTGACGTTTCTGAGGGAGGACATTTCGCTTCATCTCCAAGGTAACGAAGATCTCCTTGCCTTGAACGAAATTTGCCATCTCATGAGGTTTTGGCATAATGGCAACTGTGAAATCGCCATCAGATACCCCATCCGTCACAATTCCTTTCAAGGATGGAATGCCCGACCCTTTCTTGAGAGCTTTATGCTTCGGCTTGGCCACAGAAGATTCAGGAGTATCGATATCCATACCAGTCTCTTGATTCTCGTCCTTCTTATCCGATATGATGAGGCCTCCCAATTTCAACTCCTTTTCCAATTCAGCATGGTATTCTGGGTCGAAATCGTAGTCCTCCACATCCAAGGCAGTAGTGGCTTCCAGATTGCCCTCAATCAATTCAGCTGCTCCAGGTGTCGGGACCCTGCTGACCTTGAAATGACTTCCAGCACTGACTGGAGGCATGCTAAACTCGTCGTCCTTGGATATCAAGACCTCCAACTTGACGATACCATCCTGGACACTAACAACATTGGCAGAGTGCTTGACCTTTCTGCTGAAGAATCGAGAGATGTTGGCATTTTCCCACATTGCTTCCGCAATCACAGCAACACTGAAAACGATCTCATACTCGCGCATATTGGCAAATACTTTCTTTGGTCGATGAGATGCATAAAACATTTGCATGGGTTTCGTATCAGGAATCCGCATCCAAGTCTGTCGATTCAAGACCTTGTTCGGGTTCATTACCCAGGAGACAAAAAGGTCTCCTGGCTGATTCCCGATCTGTGGCTCGTAGAAGCTCAACAATCCCTGGTCGCGTGCTACTGTCATTCGCTGTTCCCAAAAGGTGTCCAGAACTTCCCAAGATCTACCTAGGTCTCGAATAATTGTAACATTATTTGCGCCCCTGTTCAGGACCTCGAGGAAGGTTGTTGCTGCCTGTAGCATCTTGGCATCCTCCCCAATTCTCTTGAACAGGAATCTTCCTTGGACCTGGAATCCCAGAATTTTCACACCTTTCTCCTTTGATGTGGTTTTTGCCCCCATATCGTGAACCGAAATCGCGAAATTGGCGCTTGGGCAAGGAGTTGAGAGCTTCTTGAGGCAAGCCTCGATCTTCTGTTTCTGTGCACCGAGGTTGACCCCCTCGCCACCAAAGCCAGTCAGCTTTTCCTGGATGATATCCCTATCCTTGATGAGATGTTCTGCGCGGATCTCAATGGTAAAACCCCCTTCAAGAATGAGGTTCAAGCTCGGAGTTTGGTAGTTTTGATTGAATCTCATCTCCATATCCAGATGGATACCAATTTTGCCATCAATAGATCTAATCAATACCTTAACGGGGTTCTTTTTGAGATACTCAAGTCTAATGTGTGGCATATCTTTCCCTCTGGGAGGACCGCTATGCCACGAAGGAAGAGCATTTATTCCCGATACTGCACCCGCAGCAGGTGCAACAGGTACTGGAGTGGAAGTATCTGGCCGGGGTTTTTTGGACACTTGGTCCTGGCTGACATTAATGTCAGCCATGCGTTTAAGCACGCGCTGCTCGCCTGAAGACGACATTTTTAAAAGACTGAGGCTCACTGTCCAGTGACACCTATGACAAACACCGAAGTGATTGCCGGGGGGGAGACCAACAAATCCTAGATATCAC